>PVKM010030378.1:0-17293 GCA_004027735.1 Carollia perspicillata
GCAGAGGGGAGGGCAGGCTAAAAACTGGGATGTATCATGGGCAAAGCTGTAGACCAAGAAGCTGTAAAGCAACCTTCCAGAGTCTGTTTCTTCATTCATGATGTGCAATAGAAAGGATACTTACTTCATTAGGTCATTTGGAACAGAAACGCTAAGGTATATGTTTATGTGTGAGAATTATGTGTCTGCATGTTCAGAGATAGGTACACAGAGAGAGGGAGTGCCAAGTGATAGCTGCAATTCCACTCCTAGTTATATACCCAGGAGAAATGAAAACATGTCCACATAAAAGTTTACACACAGGTATTCATAGTATTGTTATTCATAATAGCCAAAAAGTGGAAACAACCCAAATGTCTATCAATTAACGGATGGATAAGTAAAATATGATCTATCTGTAGAATGCAATATTATTTGGCAACAAAAGAAATGGTGTTGATACATGCCACAACATATATGAACCTTGAAACATTCTAGTAAGTGAAAGAAGCCGGAAACACAAGGGCACATAGTTATATGCAGTGTCCAGAATAGGCAATAGATTCAATAGATTCTTACAGATCTATGATCTATAAGGTCAGAAAATGGCCTAGAGGTTGCCTGTGGCTGCAGATAGAGTGGGAGTGGTAGGAGATTGTTAATGGATGCTATATTTCTTTGTGAGCTGAAAAAGTGTTCTGCAATTCATTGTGTTGGTTGTATGACACTCTGAATATACTGAAAACAATTAAATTAGATACTTTAAGTGTTTGGATTGTAGTATGTGAATTATACCCTGATAAGCTATTATTTTAAAAACAAGTAATAGCTAACACTCTCATAGAATAATCGAGGCACAGTTCTAGGGGTTATATATACGTTAACCATTTAATTCTTACACTAACCCATCAGACAGGTACCATGATGGTGCCCAGAGGCATACATACATTCGACTTCCACTGTACACTGTCCTGGGCTGGGAACCATTAAAAACTTCAGTTTTAGACTTAGATAAACCTGGGTTCTGATCTTGGCCTTGTCCCTTACCAGCCAAGTTACTGAGGTTAGTTTTGCTCATGTGTTAAGTGGACATGATAATAGTGCATATGTTGTAGGGTTGGTGTTTAGCACAAGGACTCTCTGTAGCAAGCCATTATTAACTGTGAGAGCCTTCTTTCGTATAGTATTGTCCCTAGTTTAAAAACTGAAAAACAAAACAAAGCAGCAGGCAGCCTAACACGATGGAGACTTGAAGAGTCAGCTTATTGTTTCTGCAAGTACAGAATTTTGTTTTCCACATAGAAATGACCTGGTGCACCAGTGGTCTGGCAGTCTGCCTTTTACATAGTGTTACTTAGAATTAAAGGTTTAAATGAGGATACGAATATTTGCCACATGCACCGAGCTTTGGAAATGTTGAATGTTTGCTTTTTATTACATGAAAATAAGCCGAAGTGTGGGATGGAGAACGAAATGTGTCACTTCCCCAGCCCTGGCCCGCAAGGGCAGAGTGACCTTACACGAGAAGAAAAATGCCAGTAATTTTGAACTAATCTAATTTTAAATTTCTGGATTTTTTGTTTCATCTTGTAGAGACACACTTATTCTTGGAAGAAAAAAAAAGCAACAACATTAGTGATAGATGAAGTTCTACGAGTTTCGCTGGCAAACTTACGCTGCATGGTGCTGCGGAGCTCAGTTGCAAGGCAGGAAAACAAATCGAAGTCCACTGCAGCTCTGTCATTGCCCAGAGTGTTTCTTGGGGCACAGTTTAGGACTGGAATTTTTATTCTTTAATTTTGGGGATGACACTGTTTGCTACCGTGTGATTCAGTCTCTTTTTTCGTCTCCGAGAACTTTCCTTCTAACACTCGAGGTATCCGTTCCGCCTCCCAGATTTCCACCCTGCGGGAAATGGACCGCCATCCATTCCCTTGTTCAGATCATCTTCAACTCTCCCTCTACTCTCTCTTGTCATGTCTGTAGGCACATTAGTAGCCTTCCCCCAAAATGTGTCTTGCATCTTTTCACTTCTCTGTAACTCCTCGACATTGTGAATCCTCACTACCTGCATCTCCTGCCTCGGCTCCTGTCATCGTCTTCCAAACTCTCCCTTTGCTTCCACTGCTCTCCCAAGAGCCAGTCCCCCCCAGAGCAACCAGAGGGATATTTTAATCAGGTCAATATCAAGAGTCAACATCCAAGGGTACAGTGGAATATGAAAAGGTATCCAATGTGATGTACCATCAGGGAAAGTAAAATTAAAGCTGCAATGAGATACTACTACCTACCTGTCGGACTGGCTACCATTTTAAATATTTAAAAGATTGACAAGATCAAATGTTGCTGAGGATGTGGAAGAACTGGTGCTCTCATACACTGCTACTGAAGGGAGTATATAATGAGTTTGGCAAATTGTTGGGCGACAGCTAATAAAACTAAATGTATGCTTATTCCATGATCCAGCAATTCCACCCCCAGCTTCATTCCCAGGATAAACGAGTGCCTGTGTCCACTCAAAGATGTTCAGGAATATTTATACCAACTTTACTACAATAGACAAAAATTGGCAACAATGTAAATGTCCGTTAACAGTACAATAGATCAATGGTGACATACATAACAAAATACAAGCAAAAAAAAAAAAGTGAATTCCTGGCACATGCAACAACATAGCTGAATCTTTCAGGCAGGCAAATGAAGCCAGGCACAAGTCTGTACTCTCTGACTCTATTCCTAAGAAGTTCAAGAACTGGCAAAGGTAACCTGCAGTGATGGAAACCAGCTAGTGGTTCCTGGGACGTTACCTTTGCTGGATTGGGGCCCGGGGATGGGTACATTGAGAAGTGGCACAAGGAAACCTGAGATTTGGGAATCTTGTCTATCTTGAACTGGGTGGTTGTTTCATGGTGTGTGTGTGTGTGTGTGTTGTCACCAAGTTGTACACGTTATGTGCATCTTACAATGTATGTTTTACTGCAGTTCAAGAAAGTCAATGATACACCAGTGCACGTATGATAGAATCTACACATGATGTCAGTACATGCACGATAGAATCTACACATGATGCCAGTGCATGTATGATAGAATCTACACATGATGTCAGTGCATGTATGATAGAATCTACACATGATGTCATCGTCTGGCTCTCGGTTTCCTTCCCTCACCTCACACTTCATTCCCCTATTCTTTATGCTTTTGCCACACTGGCCTTCGGGTTTTCCCTCAAATATTCCTTCTTATCCATTACTCCATTTCCCCCTCCCCATAGCCCCTACCATCATTTGAAATTATTTTATTTGACCACTTACTTCCTGTTTTCCTCTTTCAGGAAGTGGGCTACATGAGGGTGGGCCCCATGTCTATTTTATTCCATCTTGATCCCTGGTGCCTATGAGTTGGGCAATTATATTCAGGTATTTGTTCTGTGAATTCATAATCTGATCTTCAGACACTTGTACAAAGTTACACTTCTAAGTGTTTACAATATCTTAATATACTTAGCAATATCTTAGATGAAAGATAGCTATTATGGCTATTTTGTAAATATGACAAATTTATTCATTTATCCCCTAAAATATTTATTAAATGTTCAGGACAAGTAAGGCTGATTTAGCTACTATTGTTTGGTGCTGCAATGAGGGATTACAAAGGGAAAATTAAAAATACGAGGGATTAAAAAAATACAGAAAACAGGAGCAGCGATTGAGGGACAATATCCTAAATTTGGTACAGCAGCAGAAAAAGGTCGTTGCTTCCTGTGACTGAGAGGGAAATATGAGTGCGGATGGAGGTGAATTTACTGGTGAGGCGGTGGAAATTTTGGAGTTCTTACTTGATGGCTTCTAATTTTCTGTGAAGCGAGAGGCAAGGCCTGCGCTGAAAAAGGGAAGGGCGGAAGCAGCCTAGGGAGCCCGGGAAAATGCAGTGGTTTCCTGACCGCCGCGCTCAGGGCTCATGTTCTTGGGTGAACGGGAACCTGCTCTGCCGCTCCCAGGTTGAAGGGTTGCAGGATGACGCGGTGGCAAGGCACGGAGGGAGCCAGGGAGCTGTGGGTCTTTAGAAGATGTGGATGAGACGGTAACCGCAGGGGAGTCAAGGGTGGAGACGAAGGCTTGAAGCCAGGAGCAACCCGCGGAAAGGAAGCGCTCCAACTGCTATCACACCCAGAAGAAGCTGGCAGGGTGGTCACAAGGAGAAACGTCTTTCTTCTTTCCAAGCTCCGATATAAACATATTGATCCAAAATCTAGACAATAATAACATGGGTGTTCGGGGAATATGGTGAGTCAGGAGGCAAGGTCCCTTGTTCTAAAAGTCTTGACTTGGAGGAGGCTAGGGATAAAGATTAACTTTTGACGCTGTTAGGAAAACATAAACATAAGTCAGTTAAAACCACTGAGTATTAGAGATAGAATGTGTAACTTCCAAACTTGTTGAAGAAGAAAAAGGGACTTAGGAAAACCTGGCAGTCCAAAGGAACTCAGAAAAGGGAGAGGGGGACAACTTTCATAATCTAGAAACTATAAAATGTTAGAGATGGTACTACATCCCTAATTACAATAAAAATAAATATTTAAACTCACTTATTACAAGGCGGAAGTTTTAGAGTTTGTAGAATCCAGTTATCCACACTGTTTGCGAGTTACATCTCTCAAAAAAAAAAAAAATAATGTGAAAGGTTACAGATAGATAGATGGGGAAAAGATCTACCAGAAAATTCATTCCCAAAAGAAAGCTGACTTAGCAATACTAGTTGCAGATAAAATGGATGTTAAATTAAAAGTATTTCTGAAAACAAGATTTCATACAAATTATAAAACTATCCACCAAGCCCTGACTGGTGTAGCTCAGTGGATTGAGTGCGGCCTGCGAACCAAACGATCGCGGTTTGATTCCCAGTCAGGGCACATGCCTGGGTTGCAAGCCAGGTTCCCAGTGGGGGACACATAAGAGGCAACCACACATTGATGTTTCTCTCCCACTCTTTCTCCTTCCCATCCCCTCTCTCTAAAAATAAATAAATAAATAAATAAATAAAACTATCCACCAAGACAGTATGACCACCATAAATTTGTGGGCCCTTAACAATACGGCTGTTGTGGAAGTTCCTGGAAATTGGCTCATTCAATACTTCTGCAACCCTCTGCTTATCATGAGAAAGACTACGTTTCCCAGTGTCCCTTACAGCTCAATCCTCTGTGTGACTAGGCTTCTGCCAAGCGAAGATTTGGAAGATCAAAGAAAATGAGGTCCTCCTGGCAGGAAGGGTGGTGGAAGTGCTGGGCTCTTCAGTGATGGTAGTTGCAAGCGTTCTCGAATCCCGATTCCAGTGTCGGAGGGCCGAGGTGGCAGGCAGCGTCGGCCTACGGTGTTCCTCTAGGATGTTGGTCAACCTCCTGAGAGTATTGCTCATGCGCTGAGTAATATCCAAACGTGGCTCCCTAGCTTCCCTGAAATTCTGTAAGCTACCTTGTCTTCTGTAACAAATCCCTTTCTACTTACAGAAATTGGAGTGTATCACAATACAATGTGTGTGCCCTGTGCTAGAGGTAAGCAAGCCCCATGCACGTACCAATGCCAACTCTGACTGGGGGGAGGCATGGAATCCTTGTAGGCCTTCTGGAGCAGGCAACAGCTGCAGTATGCGCTGAAGGACGAGTGGGCATGAGACAGGGGGAGGCAGCAGAAGTAGGAGGGCTTAGGTGAAGAACTGATAGCGTGTGCAAAGGTAGAGCCCAGGAGTGGCAGGGCTCTAATCAGTGCAATGTCCCTAACACAGGGTGCGAAGTATAGAGCGATGAAGAAGGAGGTTGTAGCGTGTCAGGTCCCTCCCCCCCACACACACAAATCACAAATGGCCTTGCATGCCAATTTGTGGATTGCAACTGTTGTTTTTTATTCACTCTGCACCTTGGCTGCTTCTCCTACGATCTTCCCCAATCTTCTTCCCACCCCAGTGTATGTGCACACTTCTCCTTTGAGGAGCTATTTCTCCTCCACTTGAATCAAGCGATTTTGATGACAGTGCCAATCACACTAGTCCCTCTTCTGACAACAGGGAGAGTCTTATTCCAGGTCTGGCCATCGAGGTAGTCATTCCCGTGACCATGGCAATTGGTCTGAAATGAGGCTATGAGTCGATTCCTACCTGTCAGAGTCCTTCCCGTGGATTTTTAACATTTGGAACAGGTTCATGGAGTTGCACATTCCGATAGTCATTTTCTGCCCCCCACCCCCACCCCCAAGGAGAAAGCCTATGTGCAGTGAAAGATAATTAAGTCAAGTAGAAAAAAGTAACAAGGATGAGAGAGGAGGAACGAGAGAGGAAGAGAGGGAGAGGGGCAGAAACAGAGATAGAGCCAGAGAGAAAGAAAGAAAGACAGAGACAGAGAGAGACAGAGACAGAGAGAGACAGAGAGATTGATCTAGCAAGGGCAAATCTTAGGGTCTCTGACTCTCCACAGCTGCTCCAGGTCCCTAGCCCTCTGGTCATGCTAAAAAAAAAAACACAGACCAATATACCTACTTGTAATCAATTTTAGATGATTTGTTTACATATAGTAGTAAACACTGTGTTCATTATGTTCATTTTTGGTTATTGTATAATACATCATTGAACTTATACATCTTCACCTACTCGGTTATTTCCAATATGCCAAACATTGATAGACAGGGTTTGGACGCGACAAAATGAGGAGCCAGGTGCTTGCCAGCTGCAGGGAACAGCACAGGGAAGGCACGGAGGTGAGAAAATAAGACGTTCACGGATGAATCAGTTTGTCTGGAGCTGAAGATAGTGGGAAAAGAAATAACTATAAAAATAGTCTCTGCCTGGTAGTACACTAATGGTAAGGTAGGTGAAAATAAAAAGGTATGCAAATTGGTTCTGGGTTTATTGTTAGAAATAGGCGAAGGAAGCGGACATGGGCAATATCACGGGAAAGCCACAAAAAGCATGCTGTTCTAAGAGCTACAAATTACAATGTCAGGAAGAATAATGACACCTATAATGATCTTAATCAGCACTGTGAAGACTTGATATGAACAAAACTACAGAAAGTCAATCAAATGTGCTAAAGGAAGATTTGAGAAGGACAGTCAGCCAGGTGGAAAGACTGAATTTTAGGCAATCATCAATTCTTAAACGCATGCATGCGGCCTGTGTAGGGGGTCAGTGGTGGGTGCTTCTTTCACACTCCTCTGTTTCACACAAGGAGGGGCATTCCCGGTGTCTTGCTCCACATTTTATAACAAATATATTCTGTTGTAATGGAGGCATCACCATCAATGTGGGAATCATTATTTAATAAGGGACAGTGAAACAATTGGTAGATATTTGGAAACAACTGGTACATATTTAGGAAAGAAATCAATACAGATCCCCTTCTTACATCTAACACCATACCAAATCCAATATGGACTAAATAGAAAGTTAAATGCACTTGACCAGATAATCATCGCAGATTTCTATAAATTCTTTTTTTAAAGATTTTATTTATTTATTTTTAGAGGGGAAGGGAAAGAGAGAGGGAGAGAAATATCAATGTATGGTTGCCTCTCGTACATCCGCTGCTGGAAACTGGCCTGCAACCCAGGCATATGCCCAGACTGGAAATCGAACTGCGATCCTTTGGTTTGCAGGCCCGCGCTCAATCCACTGAGCTACACCAGCCAGGGCAGATTTCTATAGATTCTTATTCCCCCAATTAATATAGCCTCCATATATTTGCAAAAGTTATTGTATCATTGTGAAAGACAACATATTATATAAAATGCACATGTAGGTAAATTGAAATCAGCAGAAATATGATTTCTGAGCACTGAACCCAAGATAGGTCCATGCCGGATACTTCGCAAACACTTGGTTAAGGTGGACATCCTCCAGCCGGTACAGGGAGAAACTGAGGGTCACAGGTGTGGAGGGGCTTGCCTAGTCACTCACCTAGCAGGCATGTGCTGTTTTTGCCTATCAGGCATCTGTTCCCTTCCAGGCCCATCCTTCCAGGTTCATGTCACCTTGAACTCATTCAGACAGCCACTCCCCAGCCCCTCACAGCCCAGTGCCTAGTGGAGCCTGGCTCCCACCCCAAGCCCAGAAGACGGGTCCTCAAGGGTCTTGGTTACCCCAAGGAAGGCGTGGTCCCATTCCTTCTCCCACACGCCACATTCTGGTTGATCAAAAGAGAGGGAGAAATCACCTCAGTAGACTTGGGGAAATAATTTTTACTCCCATTAGCAGACAGTTCCTTTCTTATCTTTCTTGCTCCAGGATTTCATATTCTTGCCAGGATTTCATGAAAATTTAACCAGTTGCTCCACAACTTCACTGACTGTTGGTGTTTCCAGTTTTGGTTTTGCTGTTGTTGGTTGTGTATTTTAGCCATTCTATTAAATGTATATAGAGATGTTTTGATGTATAGATGTACATAGAGATATAGAAATGTATATAGAGATATTTTGCCATAGTTCTAATTTTCATTTTTCTTAGAAATGCTAAAACACACAATACCTAATGCAATAAATATCCTGAAGAAATTAACAATGTTACTGAATTGAAATGTATTGATCTTTTTATTAATTTACACTGTTTTTTAATTAGAAAGTTCTTTCCCAATGAGAAATCAGAAGACAAGTCAGCTGTCTTTGTAGGGTGGTGTGTGAATGTGGCACCTAAAAGAGCTGTGTTCATCTCACGCTCACTAGGAGTGGGTCAGAGACAGGTCTTCTGGGGAAGGCTAGAACCCTGGACTCGCTCTAACGGGGGCTCCGTCTTCTGGGAGACTGCACATTTCCTTACTATTCAGTCCCGTGGAGTCTGGGTGTTTCCTGCTGTGCCACCAAAGGCCTTGCGACAGGGCAAATGAATGGCAGAACTGAGATTTGAGCCCCTACACATAATTCTAAATGCACACATAACCTATTAACAACACACATTCATACTCACTGGTAAGCAAAGAAAAGTATAATTAAACAAAATTTGGGCTCCATTTTTTAAAAAACTACTACATGATTAAAGATTTTTTAATGGTAGGGGCTGTCATACTTTGCTGGTATTTAAGGAGGCAAACCATTATAGCTCTTCAAAAATCACAGCAGCTGTCATTCATTGAATGCTTACTGCATGACGGACACCGTGCGAAGCAAGCAAACTGACCTACCCCTTCAGACAACCCAGTTAAACAGAGACCCCGTTGTTTTCAGTTGAAGATGAAGTTTAGAGAGACCCATTGAGTTTCCTCAGTTCTTGCAGGCAGAGAGGGTGGCTCTGTGAGACCCTACCACTCTACAAGTGAACCAGACATGTGTCAAGAGATTAGTAAAACAGGAGCACCAACGAAGAGAAAAAAATAATTAGTTTGAAATTTGATATTGGAAAAAATAAAAGCATTAAAGTATTCATCGCATGGAAACATCTAGTCATTTGACTTTTTGAAAATACATTTTTCAGCTGTACGTTGTATTTGACTTACCTATTGGGGGGAGCAGGTGGCCTCCTACACACCCTTAGCATTGGAGGGAGCCCCGAAGGGTCTTACTGCAGCCCATGGAGCCAGGATTCAACCCAGATCTGTGCTCAGAACAAAGTCTGTGCTTAAGACAAAGACTACTGGGGCCCAACTGAGAAAGCAATTGAGCAAATTAAATCAGTAGCCTTAAAAAACATTCATATTTCTTAATCTATTAAATTAAATATTGTGAAAAATATAAAAGCATTTAGAATAAATGTGTTAAAGGCAGAGTTTCTTATAATCATAGAAAATCAGAAGTTAATACAAATGTTTGATCACAGGGGCCTCATTAATTAAATTGTGTAATTCAACCATTAAAAATAATCTTCATAAATACTTTAAAATAAAATGCGAATCTGATTATATTACATCATGTCTACTGGAGAAAACCAGATAAAAGTATTTATAAGAAGTAGTCATAACTGTAAAAAAAAAAAAAACCTTTGTTTAATGTGTAGAAAAAGACAGGAAACACAATTAAAACGTTAGCAGAGCCTGGATGTTGGTATAATGGGCAATTTTCTTCAATTTCTTGTACTTTTTTATAATGAGAATGTTCTCTAATGAATATTACTTTTAGAGTAGACATAATCTTAATAAACTTTATTGTCAAAACAGCATTAATGTCTTTATTTGGACAGTAAGAATTACCGAGGGGTGGAGAGACTTCACGTGAAGCCACTGTAACTGTGATACCTCAGTGTTCGAAGCAGAGTCTGGGAGGGAGCACCCCCAGCTGTGGTCCATTCAGTTTTCCAGAACAACCCAACACCAAACATCTGCCCCAGGGTCGGCTCATGTGATTCCACATTTGGTTCAGAAAAAGTGGCCACAGGAGACTTATTTAAAACATATATCCTTATGAAGCACCTATATTTCTGGATCACTCACCCCACAAACGATCATGTAGGAACAGAACTCTCTGAAGCTGGAAGGAGTTAAGCACCAAAAGGAAATATTATCATACAGTAAAATCTACAAAACTCACTCCTTTGGGGGGGAAACTGTCTTTGTTGGTGTCTGTGTCCTCTGCTGACTCCCCTGGCTTTTCTCTGGTCAGTCTTGCTGCTGCCTCTGCCTCCTTGGAGGCTCCCCACTCTGCACTTCTCTCGGACACGCACGCTCAGCGTGTCTGTCCCAGGTCCTCTGCTTTTCCGCCTGCCTTTCTCTTGGACAGCCTCCTCCACTCCATCAGCTCCTGCTACCTTCTGTGTAGTAGTCATCTGCCAATGCCCTCTAAAAGCTGGTACTTAATAACTTAGAAATAGGTTCAATACAAACATTTGCACTAGCCTTGATTTTTAAAATAACAGATGACTCTCAGAAATGGTTATCAAGGAACAGGTGTATAATCCAATGTGTTATCCTTTGATTTCCTTCTCTACCAGTCTGACCCTCTGACTGCTGATGTGTCAGTGTTAGGCTAGACGGGGGTAGGCACAAGTAGGCTTACAGTTGTTCAAAGGAAAAGAATAACTAATAAATAATATTACAAGTAAACTCTGTTTCGCATACTCATGACTGTAATCCTACTTTTGCCCACCCCTTTATAGATTGTCTCTTCCTTTCAATGTGTTTCCTCTGGTGTTGTTTACCATAGTCTTAACAACTGTCATGTCAGCATAGTACCTTCAAGTACTGTGAGAAATCCACAGCACACTGGAGAAATCCACGTGCTGAAGAAGGCGTCCAGGCAGTGTAGCCGCTCACTGGCTTCCCAGCTGGCCGTGCCTCAGTGAGGGACCAGAGGGACACTTACTAAGTCGGATGTCCACTTGTGGAATGAATTTGTATATAAATGGATAACATGACAACCCCTAACTGTTCTTCCTAAGCAAACTCTATCTTTCTTTGTAAATAGTTTGACCATGTTTGAGTCTCATTGCACTGTTTGAAAATCAAGGCTTTCCTGTTTGCATCTCATCAGAAGATTTGTTACAAGGCTCATGGGCCACGTCTTTTTCTTGTCCTCCCTCCACTCTTTAAGGCTATTCCCTCTCAACTGCACAAACTACTTCAAATATTGTCACATCCTCAACTCCCTGCCTTTACTGTGTTTGTCAAATTGGTGGCCAATCATTTCAGCTCAAAAACTATGTTTGAATTCCAACTGTATACGAGGAGCTGTGTTATGCACAGTGGAGTGCAAGATAAATAGAACAAGAATCTTCCAAAGTAAATCACAATTCTGTTTCTTTCTTCTAGCTTTCAGGCCTGACCTGTGCTCTCAGCTACTCTCCCCCAAATGCATCTGCTTTGTGGCTGCAGCTTGGGGTCCAACCCAGTCAGGGGCTGGGGCTGGTTATTTTGTTCTTCATCTCAACCTTTGTTGAAAATTTTAACTTATTGACATAAACTTAAGTGCCCAAGAAAAATCTGAATTTAAAATTAGACATTCCAAATGTTCCCCAGCTATCCTGACCTAATGTTTTAAATATTCTTTCTTTGATCAAATACTCCCTTCCGCTGCTCCTCATCTAGCAGCCGCCTCAGGCAGTATCATGACTTAAACCCATATAAACCATTGCTTCCGGTAGGCGACTGTCTTCCTGTGGCACTAAGTGAGAAAGATTAAGACACCCCCAGGATCATAACTAGCCCATTATTATCTGTTTCCTCTTTCACAGCAACTCAGAGAGTTTGATGATTACTATTCTTATTCTTTATTATTATCAAAATTTTTTGCTTCGAGTTGCACACAAAGGAGAGCAGACATTATTCTGCATTCATTAAAAATAGCCTTGCATTTTCCTCCATGATTTTCATACTTAGTGCCCTATGAAAGCCCCTCATAAATAGTAAATGTGCAGAGCCAGTGCCATCCATTCAAGAGCACAGAGGTTCTGAGCAAAGGCAGCCTGATCAGAGCCGTGACCTCCTCGTCACCCCCCATCGCAGCAGCGCATCTGCAGTGTATGCCTGGACCTACTCCAACACTCGCTGCCTCCTTTGGAACTTTTATGGGCCTGCTTTTTGAAAGCACCCTCATTCCATATGCAAAAGCCTGGATACATATGCACACCAACAGCCCTATGCATGCAAAGTGTGCAGATGGGCGAAGGAAAACGAAGCCAGGGGTTTGGCTCTGAGACAAATTATTAACCCCAGGAATTCCTAACAGCCCACAAAGGAGTCTTATGGAAAAACAGCCTTTCTTAGAACCAGTAATAGAACTTATTTTAAATTTCAGAAAATGTAGTTTAATAAAAGTGTAAGAAAAGCAGCTTTTAGATTTGTACTTTTTTTTCATTGTTCCCTTTGAAAACAACCCTCCGAAAGGTGGCGGAATTTCAGCCGGCAGCACCATCACCAAATTTGATCTTCTCTCCATGCCTTCCATCACATATGGGACCACAATGTCCTTAGTTGATGTGGTACAAGAGACCAAAGAATAGGCTTCCTTAACTTAAGAGCTGTATGATTCTTTTTAGAAAAGGAAAGTAATACATTTTCAAATATTTAATATACATAAAATATTTATAAATACATAATGGATCTTTCAACAGGTGTACAAAGCCTTTTTTTATTAAGATTTTTTATTTCAGACTAGTTTGTAAATTACAATGTTTGGATTTTTCAGACCCTATTTAGGTCTAAAGGCTTCCAGATACAGAGTAGCATTTCTTTCTTTTCTTTCCTTTCTTTTTTAATTGTTAAAAAATTTTAAATCATTAAAAAAAATGTTCAGTTGCAGTTGACATACATTATTGTATTAGTTTCAGGCGTACACTGCCGTGGTTAGACACTACATAAATTACTAAGTGATCATCCCAATAAATCCAGTACCCAACTGACACCATAAGTTATTAGAATATTATTAACTATATTCCCTATGCTATACTTTACATTCCCATGACTATTCTGTAACAACCAATTTGTACTTCTACATCCATTAATCTTTTCATTCTTGCCCCCATCCCCTCCCTATCCGGCACCCATCAGAATGTTGTCTGTATCATTGAGTCTGTTTCTGTTCAACTTGTTTATTTTGTTTTTTAGATTACATTGTCGATTGATATATATATATTGCCATTTTATTGTTCACATTTTTAATCTTGTTTTCTTCTTAAAGGCCATTTAAGATTTCATATAATACTGGTTTGATGGTGATGAATTTCTTCAGCTTTTTCTTGTTTGGGAACCTCTTTATCTTTCCCTCAATTCTAAATGATAGCTTTGCTGGTTAGAGTAGTCTTGACTGTAGGTTCTTGCTTTTCATCACTTTGAATACTTCTTGCCAGTCCCTTCTGGCCGGCAAAGTTTCGATTGAGAAATCAGCTGATAGTCTTATGGGAGCTTCCTGGTAGGTAACTAACTGCTTTCCTCTTGCTTCTTTTAAAATTCTCTGTCTTTAACTTTTTGTATTTTAATTATGATTTGTCTTGGAGTGGGCCTCTTTGGGTTCATCCTGTTTGGGACTCTCTGTGCCTCCTGGGCATGTATGTCTGTTTCCTTCAACAAGTTAGGGAAGTTTTCTGTTACTATTTTTTCAAATAAGTTTTCAATGTCTTGATCCCTCTCTTCTCCTACTGGCATCCCCATTATGCAAATGTTGATACACTTGAAGTTGTTCCAGAGGCTCCTTACTCTCTCCTCATTTTTTTAATTCCTTTTTTCTGTTCTGATTGGGTATATTTGGCCTCATTATATTTCAAACTGCTGATTTGGTTTCTTGGTTTTATCTACTGTTGAATTCCTATAAATTATTCTTCATTTTATCTACTGCATCTTTCATTTGTGACTGCTCCATTTTCATGCTGTTGATGTTCTTGTTACTGAGCAAATCAGGGCTCAGCCACTTGGCATCTTTACACATGACCCAACAATTAGTGCTGAAGGAAACAGGTTTTTATTAACAGGGTTACAACCTTGAGGGAGCTGAGAGCACTTTTGCTCAGAGCACTCCTTCCCCACTAGACCTAAAACTTTTCTTGCTTCCCAAAAGGCTACATGCCTAAACAGTACCCAGAAGTTCCCCATATTCTTATCTGTCCATCAGTTGGTCATGCAAACAGATCTCTATCCTCTCTGGAATGTGCATTTGTGGGTTTCAGAGTCACTATCCTCTCAGAGCAGCTCTCTCCTTCATGATCTGAGGTGTGCTCTTCCCAGCCTCCATGTAGTTGTTCAGGAAAACATGTGCCATGTTACAATGGATAGTAGTGGAGTCCAGGGAGGCACATGTCCCAAGAGAGTGACTTCTCCATACATCCTTCAGAGAAGCTGAAGTCTGCAACTCAGCGTTCCCAGTCACAGTTCAGCTGTAAGCATCTCTTGCAAGTGTGGGTGGCCAGACAGGTCCCTGCAGCTCCATCAGCTCTGCCGCTGTCTTCTCCAGGCAGACCTCCTCTCTCACTGCAGACCTTATGGCTCTCTCTCCCAGACTTTCAGCCCACCTTAATTTAAATGTTTGGTCCAAAACAGTCTATATGATCTCATATCCAGTCCTTCCTATGTGTTATTTTCTGCCACTTTTGTCAGTTCCCTGGTGTCTTTTACTCTTTTTTGGATGCCATCTTTAGTCAGGGCACGAGTTCCCAGTGACACATGGGCATCTGGAGTGGGCATCCACCCCCTGACTCTTGCACAGACACTATATGAGCTCCCCAATGGCTATGTCACAAGTCACTTCACATTTTCAGAGTCACATACACAATTTGCCCTGGGCAGTAGCTTTCTTCCCTTCAGTAAGGCATTGCTATTAACTTGCCTTTGTTATGTAGTGTGCCTAAACATTGCACCTTCCACTTTTTGGGCACCCCTCCCCACCCCAATTCTACCTGAAGGCAGGATTGTGGGGGTGTTCCCCTATTATCAGGGGACCTGTGCTCTGTACCCTGTTATATTCTCACTAAGTTCATTGAGCATCTTTACAACCAGTGTTTTGAACTCTGCATCTAGTAGTTGCATATCTCCATTTTGCTTAGTTTTATGGAATTTTGTTCTGTTCTTTTATTTGGGTCATGGTTCTTTATCTCCTCATTTTGGCTGCCTCCTTGTGTTATTTTCTATACATTAGGCAGAACTGGTATGTCTCCCAGGTTTGGTAAAGTGGCCTAATGTGTTAGGTGTTCTGTAAGGTCCAGGGGTACAGCCTTCTCATTCACCCAAGCTGGTTGCTCAAGGTGTACCTCTCATGTAGTCTGTGTACATCCTCCTCTTGTTAGTTGTGCTTTTCTGTCAGCAGGTCAGTGAGAGGGATTACCCCAGGACCAATCAGTTGCAATGACTGGCTGTGACCACTGACCACTGTGGAGGATCAGCTGTGCAGAGACTCACCCCATAGAGCAGAACTTACTTCAGCAGGGCTCTGGTGCCTGCTGAGTTTGCCCCTTGAGGGTGCTGCTTGGGGAGGTGGTTGGGTGGTTTTTCTTTGACAAGGTCTGATGCTATCTACTGGGTATGCTCACTCTGGAGGTGCAGACCAAGGTCAGCTGCTGCCTGTGTTCTGCCTGGGGCTACCCAGCATGAGCTACAAAGTGATATGCAGATAATTGCCACTGTGTTGGGCTTGGAGGTGCCCAGGCAAAGCCAAGCTGCAAACTAAGGTTGGCTGCAACTAGTGCCAAGCCTGGGAAGACTTAGCAAGAGGTAGGAGGCATGCTGAGGCCAGATGCTGCTTGTTTTAGGGATCTTGAAAAATCTGAAGCATGAGCCAATACAGGGCATTTGTATGGAACAGCTATTGGAAACAGCCTGGGTAGGCCCAAAATTTGGATGGGGCTGGGCCTCAGGGAATCAATCACCAACTCAGGGCCAACAGTGTGAGCCAGGCTGATGGGGACTCAGATATGGTGCCCACTTCCTACCCTATGGAGAGTGGGCACATCAAAGGAGCAATGGCCTCTGACAATATTTCTGTGCAGAAGAAAGCTGCCACTGCAGTTATCCCCCTGGTGCTGTGTAATTCAGTTCCTCCCTGTACGTCTCTGGTGCCTTTCAAGCTGCTGTTCCAGCACTGGAGCTCACATGGAATGAGTCTGAGTGAGTCCGTGCATGAGCTCTTTAGGAGAAACTGCCTGGGACTTCTCCAGCCTCAATTCTCGTTGTTTTTTACAACCAGAAGTTATGGGCACTTCTCTTCCTGACACTGAAACACTGAATAGGGGGCCAGGTATGGGTCTGGGACCTGTTGCTCCTCAGGGGAGACCTCTGCAGCTAAGATTTTCTTCCGCATTTTTATCTGCCACCTGTGGGTGTGGGACCAGCCCATTAAGTGTCCCCACCCCTCCTATTAATCTCAGTTTGACTTCTTCTTTAATTCCCTAGTTTTGGGGCTTCCATCCTGCCAGATTTCAGGTGGCTCTGAACGAGTTTGTTCAGTAGTTTAGTTGAATTTTGATGTGGTCGTGGAGGAAGTGAGTACCATCTTTACCAATGCTGCCATCTTGACCAGAAGTCCCTGCCCTTTCTTTTATTAAATCAAGATATAATTAATATATAATAATGTATTAAATTTAGGTATACAACATAATGATTTAACATATGTATATATTGCAAAATGATTACAATAAATCTATGTAACATCCATCACCACATATAGTTACATTTTTTTTTGTGGCGTAACTTTAAAGATATACTCTCTTAGCAAATTTTAAATATACAATACAGTATTGTTAACTATTAGAGACAGCATTTCTAAATGAAGATACCTGCAATTTATTCTATTCTCTCCAAAAGAATTCACATGGAGTCAGTTCAGCAGACCTACTTATTTATGAGGTGCAAAACTAAAATAGGGAGAATCCACCTACTTCTCAACACTTGTTTGGGAGCATGGGGTGAGATAAAGAGTTCAACCTT
>PVKM010030379.1:0-17301 GCA_004027735.1 Carollia perspicillata
CAGTGCTCCCCACCTCCCTCCCATTTCCACCCCCTTTAGTTTTTGTCCATGTGTCCTTTATACTCGTTCCTATAATCCCCTCCCTTTTTCCCTGAAATTCCCTCCCCTCTCCCCTCTGGATACTGTCACATTTGGAGAGAAAAGGAGTCACAGCATTCCTTCAGAAGAAGGAAGTGGATATGGCATTGGGGCAGGAAAACACTACAGATATTTGAGTTTTGAACTTTGAGAGCATGTGACATGGAGTTCTGAATTCTGGAGGGTTAGGTTCCCCTCATCACAGCATGGGAGACACAGCCCTGGACCTGGGATCAGGCTCCCCATGGCTGCAGCAGTGATGCTGAGCAGAGACAGAGGGAGAGGGAGAGAGAGAGAGAGACCCCACCATTAAGGGGCTCACATCCCAGAAGGGGACATGCACGGTCCTGGCTGTGCATCAGAATCTCTGCAGACATTGTAAAAAACCGGTAATGCCTGCATCCCACCCAGCCTTCTGAATCTGAATCTCAACCTCAGATATCACCACTAGTGTCAAGCTTTCCCAAAGCCTCAAGACAACCTGACTCCCTCATCTGGGTACCTGTACAGACTTCTGTGCTGGGTTTTTATCCCACCCCCTGCTTCCTTATGCATCCGCTGCCCCCCTGGCCACTGGACTCTGAGCCTGGTGAGTCAGAGAAATACCCAGCCTACAGCTAGAAGGGTTTTTTTCCCCCCAGAAAGTGGCCAGATTTTCTAAATTCAAGTTCATAGTTCAGCTTTTACATGAATGATTGAAATCATATGTGAAATTTCCTCTTTAATTGGGACCTGGAATCCCACATGGCATCCTAGAACTTAGAAGCACACTTCTTAAGACTGCCGTTACATACCCCGAGGTACACTCATTAGTCTAGGCTGTGACCATGGCCTAAATCTTTTCCAGCAGCAGAACTGCAAGGTGAGCCTGAGGAAGGGGACAGCTGCCAGGCTCTGACTTCCTCTCTGAGCCAGTGACTCACCTGCCACTGCCCTGTGACAGGAGGGCCCAGGCAGTAGATGGGACACATGTCACCCAACTGCCAATTTTCACATTTCAGAAAGATCTAGAAATGAGAAAACAGATTATGATAAGCCCTAAGGCCCTATCACATCTCTCCTCTCCTCATACAGTTTATTTTCCATTGCTAATGTCATCAGCTGTGCCAACCGGCAGTGACATGTAGTTTCTCCTCAAAACCCCTCTAGTAGCACATGTCCCCTGAGGTCACCTTCTCAGCCAGCTGAGTCAGAATCACAGAATTCTGGAACTGTAAAGCTGCCAGAGATCTTCCTACTAGCAGGAGAAATGTCAACATTTCTGGAGTGCCTACCATGGGCCAGGCACTTCCTATATCTTATTTTGTTTAATCTGCACCCTAACCCTGCCACGTTGGTCTCATGGTTCTCATATTTTAGATGAAAAAACGGAGGCTGGGGAAGGTGAAGCGATCTGTCCAAGTTTGCACATCTAGTAACGCAGATCTGTGTCACGTAAAAGCCTCTGCTTCGCACAGTGAGACTCGTGTGCAAGGCCGCGTGCCCAGAGTCACAGGAGGCCACGGGGTTAAACACAGCATATCCTCTAAGTGCCAACTTTATTCAGTGGTAAATCATCTAAAATACTGTCTTCGCTAAAGCAGACTTGCATTTATTGTGGATGGGAATCCAAATTTGTACACAATTTAAAGATAAAACCCAGATTTTAGGGAATTTGTACTTGTGACAAGCTACTTTTGGCTTTGCCTCTCAGACCTCCAGCACTCTTAACACATTCCCCCCTGCCTTGAGCTTTCTGGGCCATAAATTAGGGCCATAAGTCCAACAAAACTCGGGAACAGCGCCCCCAAGTGGGAGAGGGTTGGCTTGTCATCAAAGAGCAAAAAGTAGTGTTCGCATTGTGCTGCCAGGTTCCGTTTGAATACCCGTCCCTGGAGGAACACACATTGTGTAAGCCCATGGGTAGCCAAGACCCTTCCCACCTGACTGGTGCTCTCAGAAAGTTTCCTGAGAGTTGTCCACTTGGAGGTAGGAATGTGCCACTGAATGCATGAGCCGGTGGCAAACCCATCCTCCCCCAACACCCGCCCCTGCACATACACACACACACACACTTCTTGTCTCTCCCCCTCCCACCCCCAAGACTTAACTAGGTATCTTTTTCTTAAACTCACCCAGAATCATCTCTCAAGAGGTTGCAATCATGAAGGACCTGATTCTAGGCTAGGTAAGGCAGCCTGTACTCTGCTGACCCTTCCTCCAGAGAAATTAATCAATGAGTTTGGAAAGGGACGAAAGGAAAGACTCTCACCAGGCCCTTGGCCCACCTGAGTCAGGCACAACATCGGTGATGCCCTGAACACTTGAAGTTCATGGGTATAGCCAAGAAAACTGAACACAGCAAAGAAGGACTTGGCCTGGGTGGGCCGTGGAAAGGACACCCTGACCCAGAGGAAGCAGAAGCGGCACCGCATCTACAAGCACACTGCAGCCAGTCTCGCCATGGACCCCTCCCCGAACACTCCCTCTCCCCCACCCACTGCCCACTGCCATTCCCCTTTAATCTTTACCTTTTTAAATGTTTAAATTAAACTTCATTTATTTTTCAGAGAGAAGGGAAGGGAGGGAGAAAGCGAGGGAGAGAAACATCCATCAGTTGCCTCTTGAATGTGCCCAGGCTGGGGAGCAAACCCTCAACCTAGGCATGTGCCCTGACCAGGAATCAAACCTTTTGCTTTGTGGGACAATACCCAGCCAACTGCGCCATGCCAGCCAGAGCTAAATTTATTTCTTATTTAAAAAATATTTTCAATTATAACTTACATTTTATATTATTTTTGCATTAGGTTCAGGTGTACAGCATAGTGACTAGACAATCATATAGTTTACAAATTGTTCCCCCTGATATTTCCAGTACCCAACTGGCATCATGCATAGTTTTTGCAATATTATTGACTATATTACTTATGCTGTACTTTACATCCCCATGACTGTCTGTAACCAGCAATCTGTGCTTCTCATCTCTTCACCTTTTTCACCCTCTGCACCAACCCCCTCCCCTCTGGCAACCATCAGTCTCTTCTCTGCATCTGTGAGTCTGTTTCTGTTGCTGTTCATTTATTTTGTTCTTTAGATTCCACAGGTGAGTGAAATCATATGGTGTTCCTCTTTCTCTGACTGACTTATTTCACTTAGCCTAGTACCCTCTAGGTGCATCTGTGCGGCACAAATTATAAGATTTCATTCTTTTTATGGCCAAGCAATATTCCACTGTGTAACTGTACCACAGCTTTTTTTATCCGCTTATCTATTGATGGGCACTTGAGCTGCTTCAAAGAGAGCCTCCCTGTCAAAAGGCATGTCAGTTGTTCATTGCAGCACTATTTACAACTCCCATTCCCTTTGACGAGGAGCCTCTCTCTTCCTTGCTTGTTGCCAGACTAATTTTACCCTTTAGGCCTTAGCTTTGATGACATTTCTTCCCTGACTTCCCTGAAGATTTCCCTGATTCGGCCTAGCAGCTTCCTGTTTATTCCCATAACGCCTCACATTTACCTCACTCTAGCACTTACAAGACTGCATTACGATGGCCTATGTCCTCATCTGTGAGTGCCACAACACCATAAATATCCAGAGATAATGCCCAGCACATAGTCAGTGCTCTGTGAGTGTTTTCTGGATGAAAAAAAAAAATTAAAGACACGCTACAAGTCCCCAGGGATGTCCTCTGGGCCACAGGGATGCACTCTTGGAGCAGCTTGGCCACTTCAAAGCCCACAGAAGTTAAAGGGCTGCTTTTGAGAGAGCTGAGAAGGAAGGGGAGCTCATTCAAACAACTGAGCATCTCCCACATGCACTGGGGCTACAGAGATGAAGCAGAAAATGTCTTTGCACTGGAGACACTCAGTCTAATGAGGGAGCCTATTAGGGATGCAACAGCAAGGACAGATTGCTTTGGTACAAAGCTGCAGTGGAGATAAATGTGACAAACAAACTGGGCGAACAAGCAATTCCATTGTTTCTCTGCTAATCTTATTGTTCAGGAAATTCTCAGTGGACAAAGGTTTGAAGAGGAAATATTCACAAGAACTTCGATATATGCTGTTTATTTGTGAGATGATTAAGAGTCAACAAAACTCTTTTATATGGACCATTTTATTTCATTTTAGTCACACATCAGATATTTTGGGGGTGCCTCTTTTTACAACACTAACATCTCGTACTAGGCTAGTGGGGAGGGGTTGAAGACGACTGCCTTCAAGGAGCTTGGAGTCAAGCAGAGGAGATCTTAGTAACAGTAATTAAAGGCAGATGGATACAAGTGTTGGGTGAGTCAGGATTGTTTCCGTAGCAAGTGACCCAAGGTGGCTTAACTAACCAAGGAAACGTATCTCTCACATACCTAAAATACCCAGGGGTGTTGTTAAAACCCAGGGTTAGCTGTATCCGGGGGCTTGATCAATGCACACCAGTCGCTTCTCTCACTTTTTTGACTTGGCCTTATGTTCTGCTGGCATCACTCTCTCGTTCCTTCATGGTAGCCACACACTGTGTCAGGTTTATATCTCCTAAGGCCTGATTTGAACTGAGAGCAGAGCTTCTCTTCTCCCACAAGTTTTAAAGAAAATGGGAGCCTGGTTATCCCTGGCCTGAGTGGTGATCAGGTACCCAACCATGACCCAATCACTGAGCCACGGGAGCAGAAAGAGCTGATGGGTAACCCTAGACCATATGCCCCAGCCCCAGCGGGTGTGGGCTCAGGCCCACCCAAACTACTTGGGTGAAAGGAGAAAGAATTTTGAGTAATCAAGTGCCAGAAAAAGCAATCTGATTAAATGCTTGAGGCTTAGGCCTCACAACACCTTCATGTTTTCACATTCGACAAATAAGAAAAATGAGGCTAATAAGGGCTGGAACAGGACTGGAATTTGGTCTTCTGACTTAGTCTTGTGCTCCCTCCCTTTGTGTTTGTCAGGGGCAGTGCTGGAATTTGGGACGAGGCAAGTCTTCATCTGAGACTGTCCCAACATTAAAACACATGTCAAATCCACAGTTCTAATACCAGTGACACCTGTCTCCCATCACGGTGACAAAATGCTCACTCACATTTTCAGTGGTCCACTTTGGGGGCAGCACCTACTTCATTTAAGGAAAACTGAACGTTATTCAGATGAACCTTATTATAAGGAGTTTCATTCTTCTCAGAGTTCCTAAATGTAAGCTCTACTACTTGGCTTTAGAGATAGACTGAACTTTTGATTGGACATACCTTAGAGATCATCCAGTCCAACCCACTGGCCTGGAGGAGGAAATACAGGTGAGGGTGGAAGGGAAAAGATGGATGGGAATGTTCTGGAAGGTGAATGTGAAGGGAGGAAAGTGGGAGGGCTTGGGTTCCCATTAATGCCCCTCTTCTTCAGACAGTGAAACCACAGAATTAACACATCTTTATAGTCATGATTTAAGCTGTTTCTTAGGGAAGGCGGTACTATCCTCTCTTACTTAAGTAAGATAAGAAATTGTGGGTTTGTAAGAGAGTGTTGAATTCTAGACACCACCCACTAAGAGAGATTTTAAGCTTTCTTAGGGAAGGCATGATTTAAGCTTTCTTAGGGAAGGCATGATTTAAGCTTTCTTAGGGAAGGCAGTACTATCCTCTCTTACTTAAGTAAGATAAGAAATTGTGGGTTTGTAAGAGAGTGTTGAATTCTAGACACCACCCACTAAGAGAGATTTTGCCAAACCAGTCCGCACACTGATGGAACAAACAGGATAGGTGGGGATTTGAAACTTTAACATCCAAAGAAACAGGCAAAGTTACGCCTGGGAAAACACTCAAAATCAGACAGGAAAATGACCTCCTAAGATACTGAAGACAGTCATCCAGGAGTAGACCTGGAATTACTCTGTACAGCCTGAATGGGCAGAACCAGGTCTGAGAGAGGGCCAGAAAACACTCGAACCTTGAGAGATGCCTAATAACAGAATGAGGCATCCAGGAATGTAGTAAGTTCCCCATTGTAGGAGGTGTCCAAGCACAGCCTGAGATGTTCAAGTGGGTTCGAAGCTCAGTCTCTCAAACACTCTGAAGCAACCCAAAACGAATGAAGTTTTCGTGCCCCCCCCCCCCACTGCTTACAGAGATCACATGGAAAGAGTGGGTTGTAAGTCATGTTTAGTTCCTATTAGAATAGCTCTAGGGCAAGACCCCCTTCTTCCTCCACCCCACAAAAGCTGATCAGAGCACGAGAAATGTTCATGTTGGATAAATTTGAATTAGTTCTTATTTATAAAGAAAAAAGGAAATGTCTAGCCAACTTTCATACTTTATTGATAATGCAATACTTTTGCCAAAACAAGGAATCTCTTGGTGAAGAACTTCTGGCCTAAGGAGTTACACTAGATGATCACTAAAGTTTGTGCAACCAAGAGTTGAGTTTCAATTAAAACTCCGTGGGCTAGAGTGCCTAGAGGGTGTTCGGGAATCTAACCAGGAATTCTGGCAAGGACAGCACGCACTGTGGTGCATCTGGATATCTCATGGCCCACACACGGAGGCCCTCGGAGTTCCAAAGGTTAAAATGAAATAATGGACTTCCCACATCCCACTAAACTGCCTGAGGAAGTGGTGGCAAGTTTTACAAAGCCATGGTGACCTCGCTGTGTGCCTCCTTTTCCTGAAAAAGTACAGGTCGAGGCAGCTCTCTTTGTAAAGGGTCACCTGTGTCCATTAGCAGAGCTCTGAGCTAAGAGTACTGCGTGAGAAAAGGTATTTGGCATTACCAGCCTCTAGCAATGAAGGCACTTTCGATCAGCAATGGTGTGAGACTGTGGCACGCCAGATCGGGTGCTGCGGAGGCTGGAAAACTCCCATCTGGCCTGGAAATGCCACTGGAAGGACATCTCCAGTCTCTGGTCTCCAAAGCCACTGGCGCTGAGTCAGAGGGCCATTGTGTATGTTCATGACATCAAGTTCTTATGAGTAGAAATTTGTTCTATTTAGGGTTTGCCAGGAATTCCAGGACACTGATTTGGTCAAATTACAAAAATGGATTTTTGGGGGGACACTAGGGGCATTAGAGATTATTGGGATTCGTGTACAGAAGTGTGGGAAAGTGGGACTTGGTCTCTGTCAAGAGGCCCAGAGAATAGCTGTGCTTCATTCTTTTTCTCATCAAAAAACAAACACATACCTTATTGCCAGCACTACCCCTTCCTTCACATCATCAAGGTCGTTTTTCTCACTCTTCAAAATGGAGTGGTGTCCTTGCTGCTTGGTTGCAAGGGCTCATGGGAGCAAAGATTCTTGCTCAGAGATGTATAACCTTCTGGATGGCGCCATCCCCAGCCTCGTTGCTATGGATAGACTATGTGCCGCTCTTCTCTCTCCAGCCTCTCCTGCAGAACCACAATCATCAATGCTTATTTGTGCTATTCACCCTCATGCAAATGAAAGCAGAGGCATTGTCCTCCTCTCACAGTGCTTATCGTAAGCCAGTAAAATAAACATTCACGCTCATGCATTCAAAAAACATTTATTGAGCACTCATATGTGCTTGCTTGGTATCTCAGGCAATTACTTTCTTATATTACCTACCAAATATTCCAAATAAATGTAGAGGCAGAGGCTCCCTAAGTATCATAAAAATGGAGGCAATATAGCCCAGAATCCTACAATCAACGTTTTTTTCCCTTTCTCTTCTCATTCTACACTTCTCCCTGGAGTATGACTTGTCATGATTCCAGATATCACCTAACTCCTACCTCATCCGTCCACACATCACAGCTGCATTTCAGACCGGAATGTCCAACTACTAACCAGCCATCCTCAGAAGCCTGGCAAGAAACAGATTCATGATGTTCCCAGACCTCAATCCATCATTTGACAACCCCTGACCCCTCCTCACCTCTCCCCAACCCCTTCCCCCAACCAACAAACCAGTTTTCCTCCATGTACTCCCAGACTTAGCTGGTGGCACCACCACCTGCCCATCAGAAACCCTGCTGTCCCACCGAGTCCTCCTTTTCCCGCTCGTTCCCACCACAGGTCTCAGCCTCTCTCACCTGGACTGTTTCTCTGATTGGTACCTTGGCTTCTAGCTAAAGTCCTCTGTGTGATCCTCCTAAAAAAAATCCATCCCCGCCACCCCCTCCCACTACTCCACCACCCCTAGATGCTTCAAGCTTTCCTCACCACTGATGGAGTAAAATCCAGGAGGGATTTGACCCTTGGGCTTTCTCTCACTTCCCTTGCAGTTAATCTATGCTTTAAATTTACCCATCTTTAATAATCCCCACATGGTATACTTATTCTTGTCACCATGTCTTTGTTCTTGTGTCCTCTGCTTGAAATCCTTCCCTATTTCATCCATCTGGTAGAATTCTTTTCTTTTTATAAATTCTTATTTATGCTTCAAAACCCACTGATGTGCGGCCTCTTCCTGGAAGCCTTTCCTGACTCTCTCTCCTGCTCCTTTCTGTCTCTGCATCTCTCCGCCCCCTCGGCTCTGGGTGCTGTGCCTGCAACACAGTAGGAGCAGATGACTTGCAAAGTGTACAGAGGACGCTCTCGACTAGGCAGACTCCGAAGGGAACGAAAGGAAAGAAGCAAGACAGACTTTTTTCCTTAACCATTGACAATGTCTCTAGTCCTTTAAAGATGGAGACTTGGGCTCCCCTCTGAGGACATACTTTGTTCCGTTGCTCCCGGAACATTTTAGTGACGCTTTATGCAAAGGTGAGGCTATGATCCTCACCTGCAATGGAGGGCTTCTAGAGACAGCAAGGAATCCAACTGTTTGGCAGAAAAATATAAAACGTAGTCTTTATTGATGAAGAGCTATATCCAGGATTATTACACTATTGAAAGACTGGCTGTAGACTGACAGTGAGGAGGAAATGGGGTGTTTCCCTGAGTGTTGGTGGGGCGGGGGTCTGCATCAGACAGGCACTAGAAGAACACTCATTCTGGAGGGACGCAAACTAGCCCAGTGGTGTCACCCCGGGGCTGGTGGTAAGGGGAGGGGTAGCTGGCAGGGGATCCCTGGGGAAGAGCACGGCTAAAAGACCTGGAAAAGACACATTTGCTGTCCAGGGTTTAGGCACCCCGGGTCCCTATGTCATTCCCTCCATTGCCCTACTCTTCAGTAAACTTTATGAAACATCACAGCCCTGTCTCAGTTGAACTTTGGGGGATTAATATAGCAGCCTGTGTTCACTGTCACAGAATCAACACAAAGACCACCAAAAACCCATAGTTTGCTGTGTATAGCATGTACTTTTCTGCCCAAATTTTTGAGGGAAAAAAAAAGGATGTGCATCATACATGGGTATAATGATTACTACCATGGATATGATAAGGGGCACAATAATCCTGTGTATAATGCACACAAAAACGCAGATGCACATTATACACGAGAGTGTGTTATACATAGCAAAATATGGTAGTCTAAAACAGACGCAGAGTTCACTAGCCCCCAGGCGAAGGAAAGCCCATGATCCTTAAGAAAAGTCGGTTTCCCCTAAGCTGAAAGTATTGTAAAAGAGGCAGATGTAATGGAGAAGGGGAGGTTTTTTCCACACTTCTCATTGGGTTGTAAAGTCTGTCTTGAGATGGATCACTTTGCCAGTTTAGAATCACTGAGGCATGGGTGCAGTTCTCACATGGGAATGGAATGGGCAGGCATCAGGCTTGAGCGGTCTCCAGGTCAGTGGGCGAATGGGAATGGGCATGCCCAAGACTTGGTGCAATTTTTCTTTAACATTTCCATTAGAGTAAAGCAGTACAGAAGTAGCTTGCCATAGTCTGCATGTCGATACAGATGGAAAGCAGGCACAGTTCAAGGCCAAGATGACAAATACCAACCAGGGTGCATTTTGAACTGTATCTGTGTCCCTGAGAGATTCCTGGGGCCCCTGGACAGGCTTGCCTGGCAGACTCTCAGGGCTCAGATGACGGGTATTTGGCTATTAAAGGAGAAGGACTCCTGAACCTGGAACAGCTAGAGCCATCAGGGTTGTATGAGTGCCAGCACTACCCCCCAAATAAAACTACCTTCACACCCAGTCTCCCTACAATTAGTAACATTTGCTTTTACCTTCATATTGACTGAACTCAGGGAAAGCATCACGTCAGAGTCAGAGGTGGGACACTGGGTCTGCTCTGCATAAAGACGATCACTCTCTCAGTTGTACACCAAAAGCCACAGATGCTGGTTTTGTCTAGTTAAGTAATGCAAGGCTTCCATGCCTTTTTTAGAAACCATGATCATTTCCTTTCTATGAAAAATTACCACCAGAAGTATTGCTCATTTTTGTTTCAATGCAACTGAAGTAGTACATGGTAGGGAAGCTTTTAATTAGTTCGTTCGGAGCAGGAACTGTGTGCTCGCTGTAGTAGGAGCCTACTAAATTACTTCATCATCTCAATTGGAGGCTTTGTGTCGGAAAACACACATTAGTTTGCACCAGCAGCCAGTGGCTTCCCACAAACAGTCTCAGAAGCAAGCCCCAGCAGGTGTAGATCAAGTTGCTCACAGCAGAACTTCTGGGGCAGCGGAGACAAATAGGCCTGGGTGGGGAGGGAAGCCACGTGGATCTGAGCATCAGTGTCTGGGTACAAAAGAACTCTTGGAAATTCCATGCCAGCCCCTTCTGTCCAGTCTACTTTCCTGACCATAAAGCCCTTCTCTCACCCCTACCACCACCCCAAAAGGCTTTTTGCTCCCCTTTAAATCATCCCAATGTCATTTTGTAATTGTGGAGAAATCAAATGCTTGGAAATACCTGTCCCAGACTAATAAGAAAATATTTATGCTGTTCTATGTAGATTGATAGATACAAATATGCATACGTACAAACATACAGGTAGACATGTAAAATGAGTGGGCAAAATGTTATTAGCTCAGCTGGTGAGCTAGTTCTTCTCAGAGGAGGCATAGGATTTGGTATGTAGGTAAGTCACTTGGAGTAAAGGATGAGAAGCATACTTTTATTATAAAAGATGTGCCTTCAATTGCTTTCTAAGGAGACAGTTTTGCTGATTTCGGGGTTCTAATATTGTTGCACACTGATGGTTTGGCAAATAAGTTTGAGTGATTGCTTAGGTAGAACTGGTCTGCAATGTTAAGAGTTGAGAATTTGAAATGGGAGATCCAGGAAGAGAGGTACCAATAGAGCCAGGCCTTGTATGCAAGAAAGGAAAGAAGGAAAACTACCTCTTAACAGAGCAGGAGGGTGGGGACATCCAAGGGGGATGCTGAAGTCATTTGCTGTAGGGTGTATATGGTAAACTCCTCCCTCCATCTGCCCTAGAAAATGGTTTCTCAGAAGCAGGCCTGAGGCCAGGGTTCCTGTACAAGGGACTTATTAAGGAGGTGCTCTCATGCGAGACCACTAAGGGAGTAGGGGAAATGAGCTGAGAATGAGGGAAAGTTAAGCAAAAGTGCTATTCAGGCAAAGTGCTTCAGACACCACAGGGAAACTCTGGCGTATAAATAAGTACAGCTCAGAGTTGTTCCCCCCAGAGGCAAGGGAGCTGGGTCTCCACACCCTGCACCTGTCAGTCATTGATCACAGGTGGGCTGGAGGAAGGGGCTAAATTCCCAAGCATTTCCAACTCTGTTACACCCATAAAGCAGTCCAGTAGCCTGAGGGCAGTCTGTTAGAGAACCTACAGCGTTCTTGCAGAGGAGCCTGCACAAAGTGCTGAGTGTTAGAAGACACGGGGGAGGAGGCCGGGGCTGAGCAGTGTGGTAAAGGGGATCTGAGATCTGACAGCACGTTGATATTGTCCACTACAAAAATCTTCACTGAAATCTACCTCTGCTCACCGGTGCTTGCGATGAGTCCATTCTCTATGGTGATAAAAGGAAAACTGACATGCGCATCCCGGGAAGATCCACAGGGAGTAAAGCAGAGACTGTGCTTGTGGGTGCCAAGAATGGGGACCACCTGACACCTGGGTGCACAGGCTTTTGCTGTATTAAGGTAAAACTTCTGTTATCAAAATACAATTTAACTATAGGAGATATGTGTATTCACATCTGTGATCATTTCTGCTAGCAAAAAGGCCACGACCCCTCCCTGCCCACCGAACACGGTCAGGCATTCCAGGCTCCCCGTGGCCCAGTTCCAGCCTTGTGTTCCAGCTTCTCCCAGCCAGACTCCTGCCACAGGCTGCTCCCCATCCACACTCCATGCAGGCCTTGCCCAGTAGCCACAGCTAAGCCTTCACATGCACCAGGCCCTGGCCTAATATAGGTTATGGGTGTCACTTGACTTAACGATAACTCCATGCCTTAGGTGCTACTGTCTTTATTTAGGTGAGGGAAGTGCAGCTTAATGAGGCAAAGCCTGAATTCTCTAAATGAGTGGGGGAGGAGGTGCACGTGGCCCCAGGACTGGGTGACTAAGGAGTGCTTTCAGCAGCCCTGCTCCTCTCCCCCGAGGACATCTCTTCCAGAGCCCTCTCTGCATTTCAGAACGTGGGCACCCTACCACCTTCCTCCATGAAGCCTTTTAAAGGGGGCAGGGCCCTTGGAGGGAAGGAATGGAAATTCAGTACACAAGAAAGGAGAGCTATTGGTTGAGTGGTTGGGAAGAGTACGGGGTGGCTGCACGTTCAAAGGGACTGTGGCTGTGAAAGGGACTAGCTTTCATCTCACATTCCTTCCCAATCCAGTAACTTCAGCAGTAGGAGACACCTCCCCCCCTCCATCTATGTATCAACCCAGGGAGGGCTCTGATTGGCCCTATTTGGGTCATGTGCCTACCCCTGCTTTAATCTCAGAATCCAACCGGATAGAGTAGTTGATCAGCCAGAGCACGGAGACTGGATTGGTGCACCGGGAAGGGCACGGGAGAAAAGCACTCTGGGCTGTTCACGGCATGGAGCCTACAGTTCATTATACCATCATGTTAAGACCCAGACAGAATTACTCTGTTCCACTTTCTCTGGCGCGAAACAACCTTTCATCATTCTCACAGATTCTGTGGGTCAGGACTCTGGATGGGGCACAGCGGGATGGCGCATCTCTGCTCCACAGTGTCAGGGGCTGAGATGAAAGGCTCTGAGCCAGGGGCTGGATTCATCCGAAGGCTCATTCACTCGCATGTCTGGCAGTTGACGTTGGAGATCAGGGTGAGGGCTCAGCTCCTTTCCACACGGCCTCTCCACGGGGCCTCTCTGTGGGGGGCAGTTCAGGCTTTCTCGGAGCCAGAGGGCTGGATTCCAAAGCCAGACATCCTGGGAGGGAGAGGCAGATGCCTTTTCCAACCTGCCTTCAAAAGTTCTGCTGCATTTAATTTGTTGGAACCTCACGTGCCTTCCCCGGTTCAAGGAGATGGGAAGTGGACGCCACCTTTTGATGATGAGCGGCAAAATTCTGGAAGATAAGTGGGACCAGAAACATTGCTGTTGGGAAATACAGACTGCCTCACATTCCTTCGTATGAATTCTCTTCCTGTGTGTTTGTTCCCTATTATATTCCCTAAATTATTGTAAGCTCTCTGAGATAATTCATGTTTATGTTTCTACACGGTGCCTTGCACAAAATCTTATACCCAAAAGGTCTTCAGACATGTTGATTGGCTAACTGTCGCAAATGATGCCATTACAACTTTTCTACCAACTAACTGTGTGACTGTGAGAGAAATTACATGATATTTCTGAGACTCGGTTTACAAACTAAGGGAATTGAACTGAAGTTGTGGTTTCTAAACATTCTGGCTTAGCAACAAATTACAAATCATTTTCTTCAAATTATATCTGAAAGAGAATCCCAATATGTAAAAGAGATTAAAAAAAAAACAGATGTGGAGAAAAAAGGAAACTTTGGGCACTGTTGGTGGGAATGTTTTCCATTATAGAAAACAGTATGGAGGTTCCTCAAAAAATTAAAAATCGAATTTCTGTATGATCCAGCAATTCCTCTTCCAGGCACACATCCAAAGGCAATGAAAACAGGATCTCAAAAAGATATTCGCACCCCCAAGTTCACTGCAGCGCTAATTACAACAGCCACGGCGTGAAAACAACCTGCCTCTCCATCAGCAGATGAACGGACAGATAAGATGTAGTCTATACACAATAGAATATTATCCATGTGATATCCAGAATATTACATGAGAAAAAAGGAAATCCTGCCGTTTGCAATAACATGGATGAATCTTGGAGGCAGTATGCTAAGTAAAATAAGTCAGAGAAAGATAAACACTGCATATCATTTATATATGGAATCTAAAAAAGCTGAACTCATAGAAGCAGAGACTAAAATGATAGTTACCAGGGACTGGGGGTTGGGGGACTTGGGGATATGTTAGTCAAAGAGGACAAACTTCCAGTTATAAGGTAAATAAGTTCTGGGAAATTTAAATTATAGCCTGGTAATTATAGTTAACAATACTGCATTATATACTTGAAGTTGCCAAGAGAATAGATCTTGAATGTTCTCACCACAAAAAAGAAATGGTAATTATGTGATGTGATGGAGGTGTTAGCTAACATTATAGTGGTGATCACTTTGCAGAATGTATATAACTGTATCAAATCACCTTAACTTGCACAATGTTAGGTGACAATTATATCTCAACCAAGTCTGGGATGAGGGGAAAGAAATGAAGTAGGCGTAAGAGCCACCAATTTGTCTCCCCACCCCCTTGCTGCCAAGAGGGGTCTCTCTCTCTCTCTCCCCCCCAACCCCTTTCCCCCAGTCCATTTGGTTCATACATGACACATCCCAGCTCCCAAACCCCCAGCTCTAGAGATGGGAATGTGACCCAGACCTGGCCAAGCAGATGACATTATTTGTTTGGAAGTGAACAAATGGCCCATTCAGGGTCAGTGTGACTCAATTCTAAGACTTTTAACTGAAAATATCAGGAAGGAGGATACTTTTTGTTCTGGGTTGTTCAGCTGGTAGAATGAAAGCCTGGAGCTGCTTTTGGTCATCTTTGCTCCTTTCTAGAAGACAGTCGATGGAGAAATAAGCTCCAAACAGAGGGGAGATGAACCAAGAGACAAGGGTGAGGGGAGCAGGGAGTGGGTGACTTGGTAACATTATCTGAGCATCTGGATCAAGGCATGCCTGATACAAATAGTAACCCTGAAAATTTCCAGACAGTTCAAATTGTGTTTATGCCAGTATCAAATAAAATAATTATGGCAAATACACAGAACTCCAAGGTTGTAGGGGACAATTTGGAAACAATTGCCGTAGATGATCCCCGGAACTGTAGATATTTCAGCTTCTCATCTTTTGTGGTTATGGCACTGAATTACAGAACACCTGGTAGCCAAGAGGACGCCAGGAAAATGCCTGCGGGTAAATGTAAGGCTCACTTATAATCCCGCCTGACATTTGCTCTAAGGCAACCTGGACCCTCTGTTTCTGGGATGGAGCTTAGTCAATATGAAACTTTTCATCACAGCTAAATTCTGTATCAAAAAGCTGTATGTACTTCCGGCCAAGATGGGGGTGTAGGTGGAAACACTGTATCTCCTCTCACAACCAAGATTAAGGACAACAAATATTTATAGACAATAACACAACCAGAACACAGAAAATTGAACTATGGAAGTCCGACAACCATTCAACCAGACCAGTAAGAGGGGCAGAGTCGGCAGCCGGCAGAGAGGGAACGCGGCAGGAAAACGAGGTGGCTGCCAGGCTCAGGAGTGCTGGACGGCGTAAGTGGCATGGAGGTTGCAGACCCCAGATGTGGGGAGGAGACGAGCAGAGCACACAGGGCACGCAGGGCAGTTGGCCGACGGCGGACACACATTTGCGTGAAGATAAACTTGGCAAGAGCAGGCAGTGAGACGGACCTCACAGCCCAGGGCCCCAGCGATGGGAAATAAAGCCTAAAAACGCCTATTGAAAAGGTGCTGGGAGAGGCTCCCAGCCTCACAGGAGAGGTCACTGGGGACACCCACAGTGTCCCAGAGTGTGCATAGGCCCACCCACCTAGGAACCAGTGCCAGGGGGGCCCAGTTTGCTTGTGGGAGGCAGCAGAGGGGACGCAAATCCGAGAGAGCAAGGAACAGGTGCCATTGTTCCCTCTCTGACCCCGCTCCCACAGACAGCCTCACAACTCGGCAACTAGGTTGCCCTGCCCTGGTGAACACCTAAGGCTCCACCCCTCATATGTAACAGGCACCACCTGACCAAATATGACTCAAACAGAAGAACAGCTCAAAGCCCCAGAGCCAATACTTTTAAGCGACCAAGAGATAGCCAACCTATCAGGTGCACAGTTCAAAACACTGGTGATCAGGATGCTCACAGAATTGGTTGATTTTGGTCACAAATTAGATGAACAAATGAAGGCTATGCTAAGTGAAATGAAGGAAAATGCACAGGGAACCAATAGTGATGGGAAGAAAACTGAGACTCAAATCAATGGGATGGACCAGAAGGAAGAAACAAACAACCAAACAGAAAAGAATGAAGAAACGAGAATTCAAAAAAATGAGGAGGGGCTTAGGAACCTCCAGGACATCTTGAAACGTTCCAACATCCAAATTATAGGAGTACCAGAAGGGGAAGAGGAAGAGCAACAAGTGGAAAACTTATTTGAACAAACAGTAAAGGAGAACTTCCCCAATCTGGCAAAGGAAATCGACTTCCAGGAAGTCCAGGAAGCTCAGAGAGTCCCAAAGAAAGTGGATCCAAGGAGGAACACACCAAGGCACATCAGAATTACATTAGCCAAGATGAACATGAAGGAGAGAATTCTAGAAGCAGCAAGAGATAAGGGGACAGTTATCTACAAAGGAGTTCCCATCAGACTGTCAGCTCATTTCTCAAAAGAGACCTTACAGGCAAGAAGGGGCTGGAAAGAAGTATTCCAAGTCATGAAAGGCAAGGACCTACATCCAAGACTGCTCTATCCAGCAAAGCTTTCATTTAGAATGGAAGGGCAGCTAAAGTGCTTCTCAGATAAGGTCAAGTTCAAGGAGTTCATCATCACCAAGCCCTTATTATATGAAATGTGACAGGGACTTATCTAAGAAAAAAGAAGACAAAAAATATGAACAGTAAAAGGACAGCAAACTCACAGTTATTAACATCCACACTAAAAACAAAAGCAGGCTAAGCGGTCACCTAAAACAGGAGCAGAGCCACAGAAATGGAGGTCACATGGAAGGTTAGCAACAGGGGAGGGGGAGGAGGTGGGGGCTGAGAAGGTACAGAGAATAAGTAGCATAGATGGTGGGGAGAAAATAGACAGGGAGAGGGCGAGCGTAGTGTGGGAAAGGTAGAAGCTAAAGAACTTATGACA
>PVKM010030380.1:0-17297 GCA_004027735.1 Carollia perspicillata
CCTCCTCCCTCCTTCCCTTCCTCCTCGGTTAGGTGGACCTTTATTTTGCTTTATTTTATTTTATTTTTTAACATTTAAAAAATTTCACTGTTATTCTGTTAGAGTTGTCCCAATTTTTCCCACTTTACCCTCCTCCACCCAGCCTACCCACCGCTCCCACCATCAGTCCCCACACTGTTACCCACGTCCATGGGTCCAATATTCATACATGTTCTTTCACTAGTCCCTTCCCTTCTTTCCACCACTATCCTCCTCCCCCCTCCCCTATGGTCACTGTCAATCTGTTCAGTGTTTCCATTATCTCTGGTTCAGTTTTGCTCATTAGTTTTATTTTTTGTTCATCAGGTTCCCCTTATAGTCGAAATCATATGGTATTTGTCTTTCACCGACTGTCAGCTTATTTCACTTAGCATAATATTCTCCAGTTCCATCCATGTGGTCAAGAAAGGTAGTAGCTCCTTCTTTCTTTCTGCTGAATAGCATTTTATTGTGTAAATGTACCACAATTTTTTGACCCACTCATTTACTAGTGGGCATTTAGGCTGTTTCCGGCATTTGGTTATTGTACATTGTGCTGCTATGAACATAGGGTGCATTAGTTCTTCTGGATTGGTGATTTGGGATTCTTAGGTTATATTCCTAGCAGTGGGATTGCCATTTTTAGGCAGTTCCATTTTTAGTTTTTTGAGGATATTTTATACTGTTTTTTGGAAGTGGCTGTACCAGTCTGCATTCCCACCAACAGTGCACTAGGGTTCCCTTTTCTCCACAACCTCGACAGCAGTTGTTTTTTTGCTGATTTATTAGTGACGGCCATTCTGACCAGTGCACGCCTGCTCTTTCGGCAGCTGTTTGCATCCCTCCTGCCTCACTTGGTCTTTTGGGTGAGGCCTCAGCCAGCCTTCCACCTTGGCACTTGGCTTCTCCAAAGGGTTGCTCTTTGCAAAACAGTCATTAGTTGCTGCCCTGGCTGTTGACTCTGATAGTACAGCCGCAGAGGTAGTCACTTGCTGGCCACCTAGCCCCACATGTCACATTGATTTCACTGAGCATACCTCAGCAAAGCCTGAAGAGCAGTGGCCCCATGACATCCCTGTCCCCCTGAGGCCTAGGCAAAGGCAGAGCCCAGAGGAAGGGGCTTGGAGCTCCTTGACAAAGATATTTTCCATGCCTAGAACTGTGTACTTCTGTAACCTCTATTTAATGTCAGGAGCTCTGCCTAGAAGAAATGATGTATTAGATATTATATTTATTTTTCAAAATAGCATAGGAAATCAAACTTTACATAGATTTTTCATTAATTTTTTTAAAAGGAATAATACATTTCCATGGCTCAACCCCCTAAAACCATCAAGTCTTATAATGCAAAAATCCTTTCTCCCCTCCTAGTTCTACTTCTGCCCTGTTTCCACTCCGCCTGTGTAGGCCCTGTGCTTAGTTTCTTGCGGCTCTTTCTTAGTTTTTGTTGGGTCTTGAGTCCTGTACCAGATTCAAAATCAGTCAGCTGCTTCAAAAACAGTGACTACATGCTGGCTAGTTCAACAGGAAGGAGGCCTCTTTCACTCTGTCACATATTTGCCTTTTAGGATTGAGGTACCTGAAAATCCCCCACCGTGTGGCTATATAGATTCTGTCCCAAGGTCTTTATTTAAAAAAATTTATTGATTGATTTTGAGAGAGAGAGAAAAATCAATTTGTAGTTCCATTCATTTCTGCGTTCATTGGTTAACTCTTGTATGTGCCCTGACCGGGGATCGAACCCACAACTTTGGTGCATTTGGATGACACTCTAACCAACTGAGCTACCCGGCCAGGGCCCCAAGGTCTTTTTCTTTCTCTGTCTACAACATACCTTTTGTTCCACTGTACATTTTTATCTCAGCCATCTTTGTCTAAGTGCCTTTGTTTCAATGTCTTGAAGCTTAAAGTAGATTCCATGACTTGGGAGCTTAGTGATCTGGCCCCAGTTAATCATATAAGCTCAGAAAAATCTTCCCTGGCTGATGTGGCTCACTGGATTGAGCACCAACCTGTGAACCAAAGGGTTGCTGGTTCGATTCCAAGTGAGGACACATGCCTAGGTTGCAGGCCAGGTCCCCGACTGGCAGTGTGTGAGAGGCAACCACACATTGAAGTGTCTCTCCCTCTCTTCCTCCCTCCCTTCCCCTCTTTCTAAAAATAAATAAACGTTAAAGATCCTTTCCAAAAAATGGGCAGAGGGTCTGAACAGACATTTCTCCAAAGAAGGTATGCAGACAGCCAAGACATATGAAGAGGTGCTCAGCATCATTAATCATCAGAGAAATGCAAATCGAAACCACAATGAGATATCACCTCACACCTGTCAAAATGGCTATAATCAAAAATCAATAAATAACAAGTTCTGGTGAGGATGTGGAGAGAGGGGAACCCTTCTGCACTATTGGTAGGATTGTAAATTGGTGCAGCCACTATGGAAACAGTGTGGAGCCCTGACTGGTGTGGCTCAGTTGGTTGGGTATTGTCACCAAAGCAAAAGGTCACCAGTTCATTCCTGGTCAGGGTCATGCCTGAACTGCGGGATTCAGTCTCTGGTTGGGTGCATTAGAGAGGCAACCAACTGATGTTTCTCTCTTGCATCAGTGTTTCTCTCCCTCTCTTTCTCCTTCCTTTCCCCCTCTCTAATAAAATAAATAAAATCTTTAAAAAAAGAAACAATGTTGAGATTCCTCAAAAAGATTAAAATAGAGCTGTCTTATGACCCAGCAATTCTATTTCTGGGTATGCAGTTGTAGAAAACAGAAACATAATCTTAAAAAGATATATGCAACCCAGCCCTGACTGGTATGGCTCAATTGGTTGGGCATCACCCTGCCAAGCAAAAAGTTGCTGGTTCAATTCCCCATCAGGGCACATGCCTGGGTTATAGGTTTGTCCCTGGTCAGGGCAAGGATGAGAGGCAACCAATTAATGTTTCTCTCTCACATAGCTGTTTCTTTCCCTCTCTTTCTCCCTCCCTCCTCTCTCTCTCTCTCAAAAAAAAATATATGCACCCCTATATTCATTTGCAGCATTAATTACAACAACCAAGACCAAGATATTGCAGCAACCTAGATGCCCATTGATAGATGATGAATGGATAAAGAAGATGGGATACACACACACACACACACACACACACACACACACACACACAGGAATATTACTCAGCAATGAAAAAAGAATGAAATCAGGACCATGTCAGCAAGTGAAAATGGGTGAGTCTACAATGAGGGGCCTTGAGTGCTAAGGAGTTTGGACTGTATTCTGAGAGTAATGAAGAACCATTGAGAAGCACTATGATTATAATGCATTTTTTGAGAGGGTAGTATTTGAAGACTGTTTCCCTTAGTTCAAATGCTGGCTCTGCCACTTACTAGCTGTGTGATCTTGGACAAGTTACTTGACCTCTCTTAGCCTTGGTTTCCTCATCAATGAAATGGGATAAATAACCATGCTTCATAGACTTATGATGAGATTTAAAGGAGTTTTAAATGTAGAGCACTTAGACTAGAGGCTGGCGTGCGGTGAGCATTCAGTGAGTGTTGGCTATGGTAGAAATGATTGGACAGTTAAATGACGATCACGTTTGTCTTTTCGAATGAACACTGCAGCATGGAGAATAGATTGAGGAGGGCAGGACAGAAGGCAGGAAGAGCAGGAAAGGAGAGTAATGAGGCCAACAGTGGGAGCCTGCGTTTGGCTAGAGAGAAGGGAGTAGGTCTGAAGGGTCTGGAACTGTGAAGAAGAGGCCTAGGAACACAGTGCAGGGAGTGAGGAGAGAGGGAGGAAAGACTGCAGGAGGCGGGGCATCAGGAAAGGCTTCAGGGAAGAGCTGGGCCTCGAGCTGGGCCTCAAAGGGCTATCTCCGCAGAGAAGAGGAGGGAAGCCCTTCTGGGTAGAGGAAGCAGTGTGGGCAGACAAAAAGGGGGTTTTCAAGAGTGTTGGGGTTTTCAACAAACATATGTCATTTGATTATTTAAATGTGAATGAAAAGTGAATAAAAAGCAGTAGGCTTAAACAAACAGAAATTACCCCGTGGGGCCCCAGGGTCCATGTGCTGCTCCTCCAGCACCTACAGACCCCACTTGGCCACAAGCTCAGGCGCCGTCCCAGCAGGCAGCCTTCCAGCCAACAGCTGCTCCCCCCGCCCCACCCCATACCAGATGAGTCAGAGCTGCAATTTGCACCCCCACCACACACTGAAGGGTTAAGATCTGGGTCTCGAACAGAGAGGGGAAGAGAGATCTTTCCTGTCTACACTGTGCCTGGGTTACTGCGTCTTCCTGTTGCCATAATGATCCTTTGTTGTGGCAAAGGCCACTTCAGACCAGTGGAGCAACATTACTCTCTTGCCACACTTTGAATGCTGCTGCTGGCTGACTGTGTCACAGGCAGCAGGTTGCATCAGCCTATACTCTGTGAGGCTAGTCTGGGGGATGATGACAAGCCGGTGTTTGTTCCAGTTCTGCACAGTGGTGTAGAGGAGACAGGTAGGGTAGTGGGGTGCGGCATTTATACTGATGAATGTTCTTGGCTGGGGCACGCAGGCCCGGAATCTTCCAGTTCACCTGCTCCAACAACCACTCTCCCACTTGACCTGCAGAAGGGCTGTCGGTGGCAGAGAGCAGGACTTTTCTCCCATTTTGTTCTCACACAGCCTCTCCTCAGGCACCATCCACTGTCCTTCCTGCCAGATGAGATGGGAAAATAAAGGCGGGGCAGTGCTGCCAAGAAGGTGAACAGTCAGCAGGGAACCGAACCGGACCCAGTTGAGTGACTTGGTGAGCCCGTTATTCGGAGGGAGAAAATAAACACACACAAGATACAAAAGATAAGCAGGCATTGCTCCTAGCTTTGGTCAGTACTTCTCAGAACATTTCACAGATACTCTCCTCCTGGGACCACCATGAGTCTGCCGTGCTTTACAAATGACCTACACATAATCCTGGATGGGTGGCTCAGTTGGTTGGGGTGTCTTCCTGCACACCAAAAGGTTGCGGGTTTGATTCCCAGTCAGGGCACATACCTAGGTTGTGGGTTCCATCCCTGGCTGGGGTGCATACGGGAGGCAACCAATTGATGTTTCTCTCTCACATCAATGTTTCTCTCTCCCTCTCTCTTTCTCTCTCTCTCTCTCTTTCCCCCTCCCTCCCTCCCTTCCCTTCCCCTTCCCCTCTCTCTAAAATCAATAAACATAGCCTCATGTGAAAACTAAAAACATGACATGCACCAGAAAGCTCAAAGCAGAGTAGGGTTACAATAGCCTTTGGTAGGTTCACACCATCCTAAAACTAGTTGCCCGTTAGGTGCTTCTCCCAGACAAATTAGTTGTGTTGCACTTGCCATGTGGGCTTAGAGTGGGCCATTTGGACTCCATTCCCGAGATAGCCACCAGTTCATCCCCTGTGGGCCAGGCCTGCCCAGCGGCTCCCAGTTCATGCCGTTCTTTTTCAGCCACTGGCGGGGCCCCCTGGAAGCTCCTTCTCTCTTGACTTGGGGCAGCAGGAACTGGAGACTACAGCTTCAGCCTCCTCTTTCTCTGGTCCCTGCAGGCATGTGCTGCCCACATCTCCCTTTAGAGCCGAGGTACTCATTCTCCTGGCTGCTGGGAGTATTGCCTGCTGTTGCAAGGCAGCTGGGTCCTTCCCTAGGAACTGCCGTCGGCCAAAGACTATGCTCCCATCCCCGGGATAATGGCATCCAGTGACGGGACAATGCAGAGGTACCAAGCTCTTGTCCCTTCACCTCCATTCAGGATCTCTCTGAAGGGCCAGCTCAACTTCAGGGCGCCCTGTGGGACCAGCTGAGGCCTCTGTCACAAAGGTGCACTGCTCAACCTTGTGTCTGAGCATCCTTCTCTCACTCCCTCATGGGTGTCATTCCCAAGAGCTCTCCCCAGTAAACCACTGAGCGTAAGTCTCCATCTCAAAGTCTGCCCCCCAGGGAACGTGACCCATAACAATGGAAGACAGTGGACAGGAGGGCCGCCAGCATGAAGTCCAGGGACGGCAGTCTGCCGGCTGTGATTTATACAGCAGGGAGGTTGGCGGGTGGGCCAAACAATGTGGAGAGGCCCCACGTCCAGGAGGGTGGGAGGCTGGTAAAGGAAAGACCCGGTAGAAAAGGAGTTAACTCTGAAGGGCACCTGCCTTGCCCTCTGCAGCCTGTAGGGGGTCGTTTCCTCCATCTCGAAGGACAAGGAAAGGGAACGAAGTATAGAGGACTCACATGCTTTGTGGAGAGGCCAGCTATTCGTCCAGCAGCTGGCCCAGCACATGTTGCAGAAACAATTTTATTTCTTGATGCCTGGGCAGACTTCCACCCATTCAGACTCAGCCTGGGGAATTATGTGATTAAACTTACCGCTTTCTCGGTGGAGTGAGATGCAGATGCAAAGTGGGGATGTGAGAAAAGAGAAACTGGAGGGAGCTGCCGTGTGCTCTGTGCCTCTCCTGGGGAAGCAGGGGCTGGAAGGGAGGTCTGGCCCTTCTTCTTTGGCCTGGCTTTGTGCCCCCGGCCCACGAGGCATGCTCCTTTTGGAAGACCTCTAGATGTCCTGTCTGAACACAAATACCCTGAACATGTCAAGAAACAGGAGGGAGAGTCTTCCTTTTTGTGCCTCAACAAGGAACCCAAACACACTCTTTCCCTAGCACCCAGCAGCAAGACACACTCACCTGTCTGTCAGACCCAGAACAGACCCACCCATCATGACTTGCTTACACCAGGGCGGACCTGGAACCACAGCTAGCCGCTGGAGATGCCTCTGGTCCCAAAGAGACCAGCACAGCTCAGCATTGCTCCCTTTCCTGTTGAGGCAGCTCGAGAACCCGGTAGTGTACAGTTTCTGAGGCCAGGCCCCCAGCCTCGGAGGCTAACTTGTGCATAGCTCCCGGCACAGCAGCCACGGGAATGTGGGGGGTCGGTCGGAAAAGCTGTGGGACTCTCTGAGTGCTGTTGGTGCCCAAACCATCACGGCCCTTTCCAGAGCGGCACCTGGGCCTTCCCCAGGGTGTGCCTTATGGCACAGGGACAAGAGCACAGACACACTTCTGTCCAAAGGGTTCCTTGCAGTTTCTGTTCTTGTTTTTGTTTGAAAATAACTTTTAAAAATATATAACAATCTCAGTTGAAGTCGGAACATAAGCACAAGATACTGAGTTGCCTCATTAGCTTTTTTACCTAGCCCAAGCGCTCCCAGGGAGTAGGAGAAGTTTACAGTGACTTGTTCAGCACAGAGTGGGTGATGGGCTGTCCAGGCAGGCCACCCAGCTGGCTTCCAGCATGAAGTGAAGGCGGGTTCTGTACGAGTTGGAGGCAGTAGGGTTGCTTGTTAGACCAGTGGCTGGTGTTGGCAGAGACAGAGCAGAGGGCACAGAGTTAAGAGTGGGCATAGCAAGAACAGCACTGGCTGACTGTGGGCCAGCAATTTTCTAGAAGAGGGACAATGAATGCTTCCAAGGGTACTAACACACAAAGGGGGGGACTATTCTCAACACTACATGCAGCTAGAAAGCAGCTCAGTTTGGTTCTTTAAGGTTCCATGTAGTTCTAAAATTCTGTCAATCAGTTCCACGCAGTTTGTCTGTGCAGCTGACAGTTCCCTACAATCCACTCAAACTGTTAGAGGCTCAGAGCCATGCAGCCCGTGGGAGGGGGCATGCTCTCCCCTCTGTCATGGCTCCTGGCTGTGGGGAGCCCCATTCTGTTTGGTCTGAGCCCTGGGGTCAGTGTGACTACAGAAAACCCTGGTATGGAATATGAACAAAAAATTAAAATAATACAAAAGCCCCTATCATCAGATGTCCTCTTGGATAATTTTAAATGATTAAATGTTTCCTCCTTTTTGAGCATGTATGCGTGTCCTGGTGTGCACACATGCGCACACACACACACACACACACACACACACTCTTTCACTCTGAATCTCTTTATAGATTTACAAATTTCTGATCCTTCACCAACATACTGGTGATAAAAGGTCTGGCTCAAATGTCACCTCTGAGCTGCGTTGTGTGCCTCAAATGCTACCATGTGACCCTCTGGAAAGACGAAGTGCTGTGAAAAACGGATGGCGACCCTCCCGATAGCCGTATCTCATCATTTGTTATCTGATTACTTTGCATCTTGCCCTTCGTGTTCAGAGCACAAACGAGGGCTGAACTTTAGAGCCAGGCTCTCAACGGTCACTGTGCTGACAGGACAGAGCTAAAGGAATACAGTAGGATGCAGGCGTGTGTTTCCCAGAAGGCTGACTGAGCAGTTCTTCAAGTGTTTGCAAGAACAGGGCAGAATTCCATCCAGCCTTCAAACCTCGAGCCAAGACCCAGCGTTCACAAAGCCAAAAGCTTCATTTCTTTGACTGTGGGAGTGCTACAATCACCCTTTAAATAGCCATTCATTTTGAAGTTCAATAAGCACTTTGATTGCGAAACACTTTTACTGAAGGGTGAAAAGTTCTTGGCTTTAAATGGCACTTAATGAGCAGTGGCCCATGTCTTGTTTGGACACCACATTCTCCCCTGCCAAAGGTGACTCCTGGATGGAGCATCTTAGTCACAGAGCCAATGCCTGATCTAGGTGTTGGGGGCAGGGGTGCCTATGTGTGTTGGGAGGAAGGGGCAAAGTTATGGAAGCATTTTTTACCCCCTCTTCTCTGCAAGATTTCCTGTGATTTAAGTCACAGTAAAGTGCTCTTAAGTCTACATGCAAAAGGGCCCAAATGCCAGCCCAGAAGCGGGCCATGGCAGCTGGTAGATTTTCTGGTCTTGCAATAGCAGGAATTAAGGCCCGTGGGCTCTCAGGAAGTCACAGGTTTGGGCTGCTTATTACAACTCTAAGTGGAAGTATTTCCCACTGCCAAGTCTGGAATAGTCCTAGGGTCAGGGCACGCAAGTAGGTATCTGTGTACCTAAAGCAGAGGAAAATCGGCAGAAGGGCTGCTTCACAAGACAAATCCAAGAAGGCAGACTAAGGAGAGAGGTTAACGTATCACCGCTACCAAGAAACAGGCTTCCGTGGGCCAGTGAGACATCCCATCCAGCAAAGTGAAGGCAGCACCATTTCCTTTACGTGTCACCATTGAGGAGGTGGCTGCATGCTCGTCCCTCACCCTCACGAAGCTGGGTGTAACACAACCTGGGGGAATCTAGTTCGGAAACCGAAGACGTGGGCTTGAATCCCAGCTCTGTTGCTCACCTGCCATGGACTTGGACCAAGACCTGTCTGAGGTTATTTCTTCACCTGTAGTTGGGCATAAGACCTACTTCAAAGGGTCTTGAAGTTGAACCTACTAGAGTCAACGAATCTGAAATGTTCTGCTAAGTTCAAAGCACTGTAGAAATAAGCAGCATTATTGTCAAAGAGATTAACTTAGCACAGCACACCACATGATTCGTTATGGGTCGTCTGTGGGCTATCAACTCCAGAGGTGAAGCTCCTCGTGTTGGGCTGGCCAAAAAGTCTGTTTAGTTTTCTTCTGTAAAATAAAAGATATGTTTTTAATTTTCACCAACAACGTTATCGATTTGGATATTTTGAGTGCGTTGGCCGTCTCCCACGTGGTATAACATTGATTGTTCTTCTTTAATGTCTCACCTGATCGCTGTCAACTTCAACCAGTCCACCCGACCCTGGAGCATCATCCAGCAAGAAATTTCCTGCACGAAACTTCGTGAACTGCTTTTGACACATTAGATCAGTCACAGCACCTTCTCCATACACTGTACAAATCTTTTTTTGTGTTTAAGTTGCATTTTTACCTCTGTTGAAATAAAACATAATATACCAAAAATGTTGCATATTTTCTTCCATCTTCGGTATTAAAATGGCTACACAAAAATCACCAATTTTGATCATTTTTTTAAATGCACGCTGATATGACAGCTGTCACAATGCAATCTAACAAAATTGTTTTGAATGAATTTGAAGATAACTAAATGCTACTAGAGCCATCTTACGAAAAAAACCAAATGAACTTTTTGGCCAATCCAGTCATGAACATACTGCCACAGCTACACCTGGTGTCCTGTTCTTTTCCTAGACAAACAACAAGTGGACATCAGTCCCTTCTGCTTTGTCTACTTCTTGAAAGGCAGCCTAATGCCAGCTGGTCCCTCCCCTACGAGAAAGGCAGGGGCGGCTTCTGTGTTAGTTATGTGGAGTGTGGTTCTGGGGGAAGTCAGCCCACCTCCTGGCCTCACTGGGCTCACAGCAGTTCTCAGCCTTTCCCCTCGGAGACACAAGACAGGTGACACTAAGGAGTGTGACATTTATCATGCACCATTTACAGAGCTCAGACTGTCCTTGCCCAACCCTTTTTACTGTGTTCAAACAAGTGAGAACAACACTATTGTACATATGACTGTGAGCATGCGCTTATTTCAAATCTTAGGTACTTTCTATTATTGATAACAAATTACTTGTGACACACCTTTGTACCAGTTGACACCGTATGGTATACCTGAAGGTCAAGGTTGAGAATGAATGTCTTTGTCTGCAAGTGAGAGCAGGAGTTTGCCTTACACATCTTAGTATTCCCAGGGCCCATGGTAGAAGATGAATACTAACTTGAACTGGTGGCTGTAGCCTGAGGAGGAGAAACCTCCCAGCTCCCCACAGATGAGCTCTGGGGCCATTCCATGCCCAGGGGTGCTAGGCGCTTAGTCAGAGCCCTTTTAGAAACGGTACAGTCACGTGGCAGAGGATGAGCCATGGACTCTACAGGGGATTTCACTGCTAAGACAAGGCAGCTCCCTTCACGCTCTGTGATAGTGACAGTTTTAAGTGGAAGAGTTAGTGCCTGCCTTCTTTCATGTCTGCCTTTGAAGAGGGTGGCCTTTTGCCAGCACGAGGTGCCTGAGGTCTGGGCTTGGTGAGTGTGCAGGTGGTACTGCTCAGAGGATAAAGTGAAAAGCCAAAGCACATCTCCAAGTGCACAGCAAGGCGGTTCGTTCTGAGTGTTGTTCTGAGAGATGTTCAAAGGCACATGCATTCGTCTGGCTCCTTTGGGTGGATCTGCAGAGTCGAGAAATGTGTGGGCTCTAGGGCACAGATTTTCCCTTCTGGGTGAGAAAAGCATTGCCAGGGCAGCAGCCTGAGCCACACAGCCTGGGGTAGGAGCAGTCATGAGGCTGGCAGTTCCTAAGAGCTGGCTGAGAGCACCGTTTTCTGGAGAACCGTCTAGATAATTCATCACAAGTGTGCCAATGGCACTGGTGGCCAAGAGTGAATGGGCCACACACCAAGTTTTTTTTTTTTAAGATTTTATTTATTTTTAGAGGGGAAGGGAGGAAGAAAGAGAGGGAGAGAAACATGGATGTGAGAGAGCAACATTGATCGGGGACTGAACCCTCAACCCGGGCATGTGCTCTGACTGGGAATTGAACTGGCGGCCTTTTGCTTTGCAGGACAATGCCCAACCCACCGACCCACACAGGCTATGGCTACACAGCAAGTTTTTTGAGATTAGGAATGTGAATTGGTTGCTTTGTGAATTATTTGTTCTTCTCGTTATGTTCTGCTCCCTTTCAGCTCTAACACCGGGCAGTTTTCTGTTCCTTGCAGAAGGGGGCTGGGCTGTGGGGCAGAGCAGGGCTTCTGAGGTGAGGCTGCAGGGCTGTTTCAGCTGAGGGGTCAGCAGAAGGGCTGCCACAGACGAGGCCTCCTTGGTCTTGCCAGGCCCAAGTGAATGTTGGCCAGGTCAGAAAAGTGAAGAGGTTCCATTCCATTTCTTGAAAGAAGGGGATTGTAAGAGGCAAATGCGGAAAGAGAAGAACTGGAGTGGGCATGAGGGAAAAGCCCTTGGTCTGGAGGCCCAGTCTCGAGAGGACAGTGGGCTGTCACCCACGATGTGGGGGGACTCAGTGATAGCTTAGGGGTGGGCCTTGTGGTCGGCCCCCAGTGTCAGGCTTGGTCCTGTCACTTAGACCCTGTGGAACTTGAGTAAATCATTTGCCCCCCCGATCACCGGTTTCCTCGCTGTGAGATGGGAGAAGAGTGAAAATCGTGACTTCCTACCTGGGTTCTCGTCAGAGTGAAGCGAGGGAAGTACACGCTGCGTTTGCCATTGTACATGGCACAGAGCAACTACAGCGCTTGGCGTTGTTCCCACAGTCGCTGTGATCATTGTTACCCAGTGCGATTGTTCCCTTTACTATTGCTGCGTAACAAACGGCACAAATTCAGTCACAAAAACCCCAACCGTTTTATTATGCTCATGGATTCTGTGGGCCAGAAGTTCAGAAAGGACACAGTAAGAATGGCTCGACCCTGTCCCACGATGTCTGGGACATGGACTGGGAAGTTTCAGAATCGGGGGTGTCTTCGTTGGGTGGAGGCCAGAATCATCCAAAGGCTCGTTCACTCGCATGTGGTGCCTGGCCTGCTAGGGACCTGAGGTTAGCGCTGCTGAGCAGAGGGCCTGCGACAGCCTCTCCCTGTGGCTTCCCTACAGCATGGCCGTCTCAGGGCAGCTGGGCTTCTTACGTGGTGCTCAGCTTCTTCCAGAGCGAGTGTCCTGAGACAACCGGGAGGAAGCTGAATTGCCTTTTCTGATGTGGCCTCAGCAGTTGGCTGCGTTCTGTCGTGATAAACAAGTCTCTGAGGTTGGCTGCCTACCTTTGAAGGAGGACATTTCGGGGTGAAAAGAGTGTTAAAGACTGTGCAGACCTGATTTAAAGCCACCAAAGCGACTGTAGAAAAGAATAGTGCCTTACAATTACAATTCTAAAAGCCCATTCTCGTAATCCTCACAATGCCTTTGAGCGCCAGGCAGGCAAGTAGTATGACCCCATTTTGCAAAGGTGGAAATAGGCGGAGTGAGGCCAATTTCTTCACTCCCTGAGCTGCCGTGTGAAGACTTTATACAGGACGCCCTCTCTGGTCTCTTTCAGCTCTAACACCGGGCAGTTTTCTGTTCCTTGCAGAAGGGGGCAGTCCTGAAAAGCTGACTCCAGTGAAGGGAGCAGAGCGACCAGACGCTGCTTCCTGGGGCAAACTAAACTGCTTCCTCCGATCCCCCACCTGGATTCCGAAGGAGCTGATTTTAAATTCCTTGGTTCAGTGCCAATTATCAAAGGAGAGTTGAAAGGATAATGTTTGCTTAATTGGAATACAAATTCCTTCAATTGAGACCGATTCTGGGGCCTCATTTAAGATACAGAAACCCTCATTTATCATTTATCTTTACCCTGAAACATTTCAACTAAAGCAGGAAAAGCAAAAAATCGTAATCACCTTTGCGAATGACTCAGGCCAAGTACATGACAAGAGTAAAGATTTTCATGAATACACGATTACTAAATCTGTGCAGGTGCAATTCACTTTACTCAATACTTGAGGTCGTGATTTAGTGAGTGAAAATTAAACATTTCAACATTAAATCTATTTTAACTGACTTTAGAGTGAGACAAGAATGAAGAACTTCCTAATAAAAGACTCCTTTGAAAATTTACTTCCTAATTCCAGTTTTATAAATTTGGGTGTTTAGAAATTGGATTTTCTTAAAATGTGACCAACCTATATCACATAGTTTCCCAGTCACTGTTAAAGGATCTTTTAAAGAAATGTTTGGTCTCTGTCTGTTGAAATGGCTACTTTGAAGACCCCTGTTTGTTTCCTTTTACTTTATTCATGATGTATATTAAAAAAAAACATTGGGGGAAGGATGATAAAACAGAAAATTGCGAAGGAACACTGACCAAAACTGAAACCCAAGCATGCTCTTCTCCAACAGCCTTACAAGCTGTGCTGAGAGATTAGCACAAAATTACCGTCATCCGCACCACTGTTGGTTGAAGAGCACAGTAACAGCTTTGAGATGGACACAGGGCCCTGCAGCTAATGCAGATCATCTTGCAACCCCAACCTTAATGGTAATTTAAACTTTTGAGACGGAAGTTAAGCTGGCGTGGCATGGTGGCGTAGCTACACGAGTACCCAGTCAAGTGTCTCCTCAGCACCTTTCTGTGTCCAGCGTTGTGCCGAGTGTCGTGGGGAACAAAAGTAGCACCAGACATGGTTCCTACCCCCGGCACATCCCGATTTAGCCGGAGGGCGGGGACACAGGCCACAGTGAACCAGACAGCTTCCTACACAACATTGTGTCAAGTAAGAATATAGTTTCAGGCTTGTGACACTATGGACAATAAATAGGTCAGTATATCAAGTGCTGTTAGTTATGTAGCACAGACAATAAGGACAAAAGGAGAGTTGGTGAAGGAAGAAATAACATTAATATGCCCTGCACTTATTAAGTTTCTCAAACATTTCACACTGATTGTTTTATTTATGCCTGACAGTAGCCTTGGAGGTAGCCTAGGGAAGCATTATAATTCCCATTTTATGAATGAGTAAACCGAGGCCCAGAAAGGATGAGTGACTTTTATCTCAGGCATCTGATGGACATAAACCCAGAAACTCTGACTCCATGTCAGATACCTTTGTCCCAAATGGGGCAGCCTTTTAAAGGGAATGTTTTCCCAAGAGGGGATTTGAACTGGGTCTCAAAGGGAGGGTGGAATCTGCCAAGAGTGGCATTCAAGGAACCGGAGAAGCTAGGCCAGAGCCAAAGGACTGACACGAGGCACGCAGGAGGCGGCAGGTGACCAGCTGGGCTGTAAGGGATGTTTCTCGTGGGGGACTAATGTCGAAGAAGGTTGCATATGTAGCTCTGGGCTGATTACAAGAGGACATGATCTCCGGTCTGAAAATGGCCCAAAGGCACTGAGGCCCGGAAGTGATAAGAAGTATTTTAACAATCCTCAGCAGGACTCAGTCATTCTGGGAATTCATAGATATAAAGAAATAACCTTAAATATGGAAAAACAAACTGCACAAAGATGGTCATCGAAGTTTTATTGGCACCAACATGCCAGCAGTGATTATGTTAGGTTATGTTAGGCCATGTTAAATTCTTTTTATTTTTACCCTTTACTTACCTATGTTTCTACATTGAGGGGCAGGGCTGAGCTTCAATTATGAATGAGCATCCTATAGGGCCATTGTAGCTAATCCCCAAGGAGATGTTTTCCTGATAATTTAGTAGCAATGGTCACTCCCTTAGGCCTGATTTATCTTCCCCACAGCCTATAGAGCTGTTGTGCGGAAGGACGTAGTGAGGACACACATGCACAAACGCACAGCAGTTCAGAGCACGGCACCCTGCAAGTTAATATCCAGCGGGCACAGAGCTGTGGAAATAACTCCGTGTTTGTTTTCCTTCTGTTTACTATGCATCAAAAGACTGTCACCAGGACATTAGGATTATTAATGGCTAAGAGATCACCGGAAGTGAACCAAACAGACTGAAAAAGGCTGGGTGAGCAGAGGCAAGCACAGGAGAATGCAAGAGGTAGGCAGGCTTGCTTAGCACTGTCTGCGGGCAACACTAATGGGGGAAGACGTAATCAATGAATGCAGTAGACTGGATAATGGCCCCCCAAAATGTCTGGACCCTCTCAATGTCACTTACAAGAGAAAAGGGTCTTTGCAGATGTGATTAAGTTAAGGATCATGAGATGGGGACATTGTCCCGGGATATCTGGCAGGGCCTTAAATGCAGTCACAGGTGTCCTTATGAGGAGGAGATTTGACACAGGCAAAAGGAGAAGGCAATGTGACCATGGGGACAGTGATGGGAGTGATGCAGCCACAAGCCAAGGGATGCCAGCAGTCGTGAGAGACTAGCAGAGACGAGGAACAGATCTAGGGGAGCACAGCCCCGCCAGCACCTTGATTTTGGACCAGTGAAGCTGTTTTAGACTTCTGGCCCCCAAAATGTGAGAAAGTAATACATTTGTGTTTTGTTAAGCCACGAGGTGTGTGGAAGTTTGTTATGGCAGCCACAGGAAACTAATGCAATTAAAAAGCTATAACACTGGAAAGGTTCCTCTGGAGAAGAGGTGTGGTGTGGCAGGAAAGGTCGGTGTGGTCAGGCCTGACGTGCTAAGGAAGGGCTGGGTGTTGAGAACGAGCGGAGGGTTAGCCAGACCCGGAACTGACGGCCGTGGAGAGAGAAGGCAGCGGCTCCCGGGAGTCCCTGTGCGCACGTTTTCCCGTCTGCACTTAGTGCCGCCACGTTGGTACCTCGGAAGCAGCCGTGGTGAGGGTGTTTACACCCCCAAAACTGGAAACCTCTGTAAAATAGGGCTTTTTCCCAGAGAGTCGACCATTAAACATTTCTCACTGAGTAAAGGGAAGAAGGACTGGAAGTGGTTAGGTTTAGAATCTAGGCCCAGACGAATAACATTGTTTTTCCCATTTCTTGCATAAATATTTACATGCCATTAACAGAAACAGGAATGTTGGAAAGGTGATCTAATTTTAGGGATTATTAAGAATTCAATGTGAGATTTGGATTTTCTCCTGGCATTTACTGTATTTATATTTATATTACATTCTACTATGTGTCACCTACTGGGCCAGGCACAGGGATACAATAATGCTTGTAAGACACAGACCGAGCCCTGGTTGGTGTGGCTCAGTGAACTGAGCACCGGCACATGAACCAAAGGGTTGCTGGTTCAATTCCCAGTCAGGGCACATGCCTGGGGTGTGGGCCATGTCCCCAGTCAGGGCCAGGTGAGAGGCACCATACACTGATGTTTCTCTCTCTCTCCTTCTCCCTCCCTTCCCCTCTCTCTAAAAATAAATATTTTGTTAAAAAAGACACAGACCCATTCTCCCGAAGTTTACAGTCCAGTGGAAAAGACAGAATTACAGTAGAATTTGGTAAATGCTGATAAAGATATGAACATATCCCAAAGAAAATGTGTGAGTGAAGTAAGGGTGGGGTGGGGACTGCCCAGATGAGGTGACCTTCGCCCAGTTTGAGGGAAGAGTAAACATTTGTCAGACTTAGAAAATCGTGGGGGAAGAGAGAAGTATCATAAATAGCGGGACTTACAGTGAGCCAAAGGGGCGAGGAGGAAGTGAATGGGGATGTGTGGGTGGGAGGCTGAGAGAGACCGGGATCAGAGGGGCCACATCTCCCTACAGAAGAGCTAGAAGTTAGAGCCCGAAGATCACTGAGTGTGGCCAGCTCAAGTCCAGCCGCACTTGATTACCAACTGGCATCAGCAATCAAGGTGTCTGACCCGAGGGGTGGACTCTGGCACTCTGGCACGGGGCCGGAAGTTTCCAGGCTAAAACGGTTCTTGGGAATGGGTGGGTGACAGAGTTGGAGACGGAGGAAATCAGGCAAAGTAGAGGAGAGAACATGGCAGTTAGGCTGCAGCCCTCTGCAAGAGGACGGGAAGGAAGGAGGAGAGGGCTGG
>PVKM010030381.1:0-17308 GCA_004027735.1 Carollia perspicillata
GATTTGCATCCCCTCTGCTGCCTCCCACATGCAAACTGGGTCCCCTGGCACTGGTTCCCAGGTGGGCAGGCCTATGCACGCTCCAGGACTTTGCGGGTCTTCCCAATGACCTCTCCTGTGAGGCCGGGAGCCTCTCCCAGCACCTTTTCAGTCAGTGTTTGTAGGCTTTATTTCCCGTTGCTGGGGCCCTGGGCTGTGCAGTCCGTCTCACTGCCCGCTCTTGCCTAGTTTATCTGTGCGCAAATGTGTGTCCCTGGTTGGCCAACTGCCCTGTGTGCCCTGCGTGGTCTGCTCGTCTCCTCCCCACATCTGGAGTCTGCAAGCTCCACGCCACCTACACTCCCCGGCGCTCCTGAGCCTGACAGCCACTGCGTTTTCCTGCCACATTCCCTCTCTGAGGACTACTGACTCCCGACTCTGCCCCTCTTACCGGTCTGGTTGAATGGTTGTCGGACTTCCGTAGTTCAATCTTCTGTGTTCTGGTTGTGTTATTGTTTGTAAATATTTGTTGTCCTTAATCTTGGTTGTGAGAGGAGGCACAGTGCTTCCACCTACGCCTCCATCTTGGCCGGAAGTTCGATAACCTACCAATGTTAATTTCTTAATTTGGACAAATGTATTATGGTTATATAAAATTTTAACATTAGGGGAAGCCACATGAAGAGTATGTGAGAACTGCCCTGACTGGTGTGGCTCAGTGGGTTGGGCATGGACCCGCAAACCTAATGGTCACGGGTTTTATTCCAGGTCAGGGCACAAGCCTGGGTTGTGGGCCAGGTTCCCAGATGGGGCATGCAACAGGCAGCTGATCAATGTTTCTCTCACACATTCATGTTTTTCCCTCTCTCTCTCTCTCTCCCTCCCTCCCCCCTTTCCAAAAAATAAGTAAATAAAATCTTTTAAAAAAGAGTACACGAGAACTGCCTGTACTACTTTTGCAATTTTCTGGAATCTAAAATTATTTCAAAATAGTTAATTTTTAAGTGAATCTCTGATAAACAGAGATCACTGATGAGAAAAGTTCTAAACCAAGAAGATGCATCTGAAAGAAATGCATGTAACTTAACACACAGTTCCACATTCAAGAAAGTATAAGAAATGCAATTTGTAGAAGGTATAAAATACAACAGATAAACCTATCTAGTGACCTAAGGTTAAAACAGAGTTACAAGAGAAATATCTCAACACCTCAAAAAAGGGGAAAAGATGTTCATGACAATGACAGGAAAAATATGAGACTTTCAGTTCTTAAATGAAGAAAAAATATCAGCAGAGACCTGGTTATCAGAGCAATGCCAGCCTGAGACAGAAGATGCTTACTGAAAATTAAAATAGGGAATAAAATGGTTAAAAAGTATTTTGAAAAGACCGCTTTGGGCAAATCAGCAGGGCCTTATGACATACTTCGAAGAGTACTTAAGGAATGGCAGGTGTTATTACATAGCTGCTAGCAATTATTTTTGAGAACTCAAGAGAATAAAGAAAGTCCCTGTAGATTGAAAAAGGGTAAATGAAGTGCTCATCTTTTTAAAAAGGGAAAAAGGACAATCCTGATAATTATAGACCTGTCAGCTTAACTTCAATATCAGGGAAAATATGGAACTTAACATCAATCAGTTAGCATCAACTTGAAAAGCACAGAGTAATGGGTGGAAACCAACGTGACTTTTCAAAAGTAAATCATGCTGGGCCAATTAATTTCCTTCTGTGATCAAGTGGCCACATAGGCACAGAGGGAGCAACAGCTATCATTTTTTTGACCATAAGTAGGGCTAAAATGTTGACTAAATATGGGAACAGATTCTTACAGGTGGCCAGTGCTCTCCATCTTTTAAAACAGTTGAGGTATGCCCTGGCTGGCAAGGCTCAGTGGATTGAGCACCAGCCTACAAACCAAAAACGTCACCAGCTGGACTACTGATCGGGGCACATGCCCGGGTTGTGGCCCAGGTCCCCAGATGGGAGCACGTGAGAGGCAGTGGATCAATATTTCTCTTCTTCTCTTCCTCCTGTCCCCTCTCTCTAAAAAATAATACATAAATACATACATACATACATACATACATACATACATACATACATACATACATTTGAGGTCTCGATAGAAATCTGAGAAACATGGTTGGACCAGATAGCCTCCAGAATCATCTCTGACTCTCAATAGTCATTCTAAGAATTAATCTGACTTCCATTAAATCATTCCCAACTTGCTCATTTTCTCCAGATCTTAGTTTAAAGGTCAAAGAAGAATCTAATAAAATGCCTGTCTTCATTAGAAAGAAAACTTTTTAAAAAGAAGACAAAGAAGCAATAGGAAATGCATTAATGCTTTTATGATATTGCTCTTTGGCACATATAAGTGATATGTAGGCTTAATCCATAGCATGTCATTTTCTGTTCATTTAGAATTAAGAAAAATAACCTTCTGAATACTTAAGGATAAATATGTAGAAATTTAATGGGTCTCAAATAAGTCTAGGCATTTCTCCAAGTCTTTGAAATTTGATTCCTTTAAGCTCACAGGTAGCTATAGTGTGCAAATATTTTCTGTCTGTCTTCTCTGTCTGAGGAATTAAGGATGAAATAAACTTCTAGGAGAGCCAGAAAGAGTAAATTAGATTGAACCTACACAATCAGCTGTAAACTTTCTGATTCTGTGCTGGACTAAGTCTCCCTTGTCTGTGCTGCTCCCATCCACTCTCACTGGAAAGGATTTTCTTCTGGGTCTCAGCTCTTATTTAATCAATCTCATTAAAATCCCATCTCTCCAGTTACTCAGACCAAAACTTTAGAATCATCTGGCCTTGGATGACCATCATCTTCCATCATCACACAACTAACACAGTAGCAATTCTTGTGGGCTCTACTTTCAAAATATATCTAGAATCCAACCATTTCTCCCACCTTCTACCACCTTGCTACCACCTTGGTCTAAGCCATGATCTTCCTTGACCTCGTCCTTGCAGTAGCATCCTGGCTGGTCTCCCTGCTTCTGCCTCCCTAGAGTTGATTTTCAACAGAACAGCCAGCATGTCCTTTGTAACATCTAAAGGAGATCAGATCATTCTCCTCCACTCTGTACCCTCCAATGGTCTTTCATCTCCCTGAAAAGGAAAGTTAAAGTCTTTAGAATGGTACATGTTGCCCTAGAGAACCTCACCTTCCTTTCCTTTCATTTCACCTCGTACCACTCGCCCCTTTGCTCTCTCTACTTCAGCCGGAACAAGTGACTCCTCAAACATCTCTGGGCTCCTCTCACCTCCAGGCCTTACCACTTGCTGTTTTTTCTCCCTGAAGTGTTCCTGCTGTAGACTCCCACCAGGCTCCTTCCCCGTCTCCCTCAAGTCTTGGCTCAAATGTCACCTTCTCAATGAGGTCCTCCAAGAAAACACTTAATTCAGAATTACAGTTTTTTTCATCCTGGCATTCCTCCACTCCCTCCCCGGCTCCACTCTCCTCCATAGCACTTTGTTCTTTTAATACACTACATAATTTACTTGTTCGATTCTCTCTTTCTCCCTCTCTCTCTCTTCCCCCCACCTCCATTAGGTGCAAACTACATAAAGGCAGAAATTCTATGTGTTTTATAAATTTCTGTATCCCCGTTACCTAGTACAGTGCTCAGCATATAGTAGTTACACCATAATATTTGATGAACAAATTAATAAAAATATAATATCCATACAACAGCTACTGTGTTAATATTCATAGCAGCATTATTTATAATAGCCAAAAACCAAAACAATCCAAATAGTCATTAACTGGTGAACAGATGAACAAACTATGGTATATTCATACTATTTAGCAATACAAAAGCCAGAATACTGGTTCTTGCTAGAACCTGGATGAACCTCAAAAACATTATACTAAGTAAAAGAAGACAGACACAAAAGATGACATTTTATACAATTGCATTTATACAAAATGTCTGAAAGGGCAAATCCATAGGGGCAGAAAGCAGAATAGTGGTTGCCTAGAGCTGAGGGTAGAAAGAGGAGTGACCAATGGGCGTGAGGGGATTTTTTGAGGTGATGGAAATGTTCTAAAACTGGGTTGTGATAATGATCACACAATTCCATATTGCTACAAATCATTAAATTGTACAATTACAATGGTTGAATTTTATGATATCTAAAGTATAGCTCAACCAAACTATCCTTAAAAAAAAACAGTTAATTTTTTTCAAAGTCTAAAAGTATTCCACCAATGAGGCCAAGGCTACATGCTCAAATTCCTGGGAACCAATGAGAGTGCTCATTCTCTATGTTAGTTACTTCTCTCTTTCAATACCTAGCTGTGTATGAATCTCTAATCTAGGCCCTCTAGGTGCAGACATGGCCCCTGCCCTCCAGAAATTTATAATCTACTTACCATGTGAGATACTAAAGATCACTACAATGCAAGGAAGAATGCGAAATGCCATGTTAAGAACATGCCAGTAAATGCAGACATCTTTGCAGGGAAAATAGGAAGGAGAGCAGGATTTGGACAGGGTTTCAAAGAACAAATAAAATGACAACAAGCAGAGAGAGGAGCTATGGGCTACCCACAGGCCACCCACATCATCCACCTCTCTTCCATATGTCATCGAGCAAGTTGGGCAAGAAAATATAGACACATCAGTGCAAATATCTCAGTTGTTCTAGAAAAACAATTCAGGGATATATCCTACCAGCAAAATACTTGATATTAAGTAGGTATTCTACATATGTTTATTGAAGGAATGAGTGAAAGTGTAGGATGGGTTTAGAAGCATTTCAGGGGAATGGTGGATTGGCAGGGAGATCTCTCTCTCTCTCTCTCTCTCTCTCTCTCTCTCTCTCCCTCCCTCTCTCTCTCTCTCTTTCTCTGACATACGTCACACACACACACACACACACACACACACACTCTCAACATCTACAAGGTTACATCTTCCATTGGGAGGAGGGACAGAGACAGGCCTGAACAGTATCTCTGCCCCCCATTTCCCACCATCCAGAAACCTGCTTCCTTAAAAGCTTACCCAGGAGTTTATCCTTTGATCTAGGCATTATTAATAATTGAGATTAGTTCAAGAACCATGACCAGAAATCTATTACCTTCCAGCTCGGTTGTGTTATCTTTATAGGTGAAGACAAAACATAAACATATTATCACATACATCTTTATACTACTCTCTACGTCCTTCATGTGTGTGTTTTCTTCTGACCTAAATAAGATGAATGATAGATCTAAATAGAAGAAACTATGGGTTTTTTCTTCTTTTAAATCCTTCTTATGGAGTGGAAATACGAAGTGATGTTTCATTGTGAATAAAGCGAACTGTTTAATAAGTGCTCTGTAGATGAAAAGATAAAAGGATAGGTAGATGGATGTGAATAGTGAATGTAAATGGTTGAACAAATGAAAAAAATTAATGAATGCATACTTAGCAGTGTGCATTTCTGTATGCCTTTTCTGTATGTTTGATCTCAGTTGCAGAACAAAAAGCAAGCGTTAGCATTTGAGGAATCACAGATGGAGTTTGGGCCCAGTAAACAGTGCCATCTGAGACAGCTCCAACAACTCAAGAAAAAATTGCTGGCCCTTCAGCAAGAACTGGAGTTTCGCACAGAGGAGTTGCAGACGTCTTACTGTTCCCTCCTGCAGTATCAGTCTGTCCTAGAGAAGCAGACTTCTGACCTGGTTCTTCTTCACCATCACTGCAAACTGAAAGAAGATGAGGTATAGACAGACTTACTTTGGAAATGTCTCATGTGCCCATGTACCTACAGAAATCAGGCCAAGCCTACTAGGAAGCAAACATTGGACTTACAGAGGGGAGCTTTGCAACATCTCGAGCAGGTTTTGTCAACTTTCCCTCTTTAATTCTTGATTTTTGTTTAAAGCTGAGCAGAGAGAACTAAACAGAATGGCGTAAGTGGGTGAGAGCTCCAGTATTATTAATACATGTGGGGTATGTGATACATATGTGTGTGCATGTGTGTGTACAATATGTGTGAAGGACCATGGTTCCATTTTATTACCACTGCAATTTAAATTGCAAATGAGTCTAGGTCTCTGAGGGTTACAAAAAAGGGCATAAAGTCTATTAAATGAACCATTCTTAGAAAAGTTAAGTTTTGATCATCTATAAATTCCTGGTATTGGCACAGTTGATAATATAACCAGATATTGAGTCTGAGTCAGTCATTGAGAATACCAGATCAGTCATTTTGTTTGGATGGGAGTTTGAGATCATCTAGACTTAGTGTAACTATATTCTGGACATTCATTTCTATACACGTCCCAGGGTTGTATTTTTTAAACCGCAGAGAGATTACTTATGGAATTCCAAATACATTCCAAAGACCAAAGCTATAAAAGAACTTAAACCAGTTGAGCAATGGCAGCACTAGTATCAGTAAAACCATGGGCTCTAAGTAATGAGACAGGCAGCCACCCCTGGCATTTCTTCCTTTGTCTTTAAAGATAAATTTCCAAGGCCTAACTTGGATGGTGCTGGTGCTGGTGCTATGTGTGTGTGCTGCTGCTTAAGGACTAGCACCCGGGGCTTTATGAGGGGCCTTAACGAACACATAATTTTTTTAAAGAGAATACTATGGCCAATGAGAATTTGTTAAAAAGGGTTGGGTGGGAAAGGAACCGAGAAAGGATATCCTACAAAATATAATCTGGAACAAAACTGGTGAGCATAAATCATGGTGTAATAAAGCTAACACAGGACTGTTGTTGAAACTCAAAACTCACTATAATTTAAACAAGAGTCTAGCTTGGATAAAGTGGCCCTGAATTAGTTGTGATTCTATTTGGCAGCATATAACAGAAAACGCCCAAGTAATAGCATTTACATAAGGTAGTTTTTTTCTATGACATATTTTTAAAAAGGTATAGGACTGTTATGGTACCTGTGTGTCATCAGGTACCGAGGTTCCTATCTTTTAGCTCTACCACCATCAGCTCAAGGCTTCCATTTTTTAGGTGGCTGCTGGAGCCTCAGCCATAACATCCTTGATCCAAATCATCAGGATGAAGCTGGGGAATGTGGAGAGAAAGGCACGCTCCTCCCTTTTAAGGACACTTCAAAAGCCCCCCACACTTTCACTTATGTGTCAGTGGCCAGAGTTAGTCAAATGGCTACAGCTAAAGAGCCTAGGAAACGTGCTGTTTTAGTGAAGTACACTGCTGTCCCAAATGAAGTCAAGGTGCTATTACTAATGAGGAAAGGAAGAAGTGATACAGCAATTAGCAGTAGCAATAGCAGTCACTGATACGGATCCCAAACCAGGAAAGCACTGGGAAAATGACTTTAGACATTCTGCCAAACTCCCACAATATTTATTACTCAGAAGCATCAAACTTCCGAGTAAGGTTGGTTTTCCCAACAGCAGACCCCAAGGCAAGGAGATGGATATAAGTAGTTATTTCAGGAGGTGATCCTAGGAAGTAGGGTGAAAGAGTAGAGAGTAAGTAAAAAAAGGACAGGGAGCCCCCCCCAAAAAAGCTATTAAGACCCTCGTTGTAGACAGCTGGGGTTCAATCCCTGGAGAACTCTGGGAGATGATGTAGAATATACCCCAGTCATTGGCTGAGGACTGCATTGAGAGTATTAACTCCCCAGTGCTTGTAACCTGCCTTGTGCTCCTCAGCGTGGGTGGGCCCCTAGGGCCAGAACATCTCTTAGGCAGAGTTGAAGATGCTTGTGGCTGGAATGAATTTAGCATGCAAAGAATTGGTGAGTGCCAAGGGGGTATGAGCAGGCCACTGGCAGCTTCTGTTATAAACATTAGAATATAAAATATCCCTTTCCTCTTTCTCCTTACCTAATAAACACCTCCAACTAAATGATCCTTTCCTAAGAAGAATCTCAAATGGCAGACAGCAACTATAATGAGCTTAGAGGAATAGAACATTGTTCTATTTTAATTCCGCACTGAACTATTTGAACCAAAGTTACGGCGTCCTTGGCAATTCTTTGTTATTAACTCCTTCCATACATGTAATTCAAGCCATACAATTTAGCACTCTCCACTATGTACAGTTGTTTGCTAATTTTAAATCATCTCTCCCCAAAATTGTCAGAGTTTATAAATTCTGAGTGAGGAGCCCATGTCATACAGTATTATATACCCCCTCAGCACACAAGACATGGCTCATGAGCATTCAATAAATATGTCAGTTGGTTGGCTAATTAATTGATTAGGAAGAAAAGGAATCTAAATAAAGATTGTACAAATCCCAGAGGAACTTCGGGTCATGTTCTCCCACTGTCTCTAGGGAACTTTGCTGACATGGACCTGTGTACACAAGGTGCTCTACATTTTCTAAATTAGACCTCTAGAGAATACCTAGGAAAGAGAGAATGCTGGCATTTCAAGCCCTTAAAAAATGGAACTATACAAATTGATTCCTGTTAATCAACTAACAAGTCTTTATGAAGTTCTTATTACATGCCAGGCCAAATGGAAAATAGATATGGCCCTGCCTTTAAGAAGCTTACCATCTAAATAGGATAACCTTTTTTTATTTCCAATCATTAACTATCTGATATTATATATCATAGCTCTTAGATCTGTGCTGGGTCTGTCCTGCATATCTGTGTTTTGTAAGATGAGTTAAGATATAAAACTCTTCTGCATGGAGTCTTAGAGCCACATTCTTTCCTCATTAGATGCTTCTGTGGGTTCAGTGTGGTTTCATTCCTGCACCAACAGGTGACTCTCTATGAGGAGGAAATTGGAAATCATGCTGGGAGCACAGGGGAGAAGCTCCACTTGGCACAGGAGAAACTCGCCTTGGCCGGGGACAAGATTGTCTCCCTAGAAAGAAGCTTAAACCTGTACAGGGATAAATACCAGACTTCCCTAAGCAACATTGAATTACTGGAGTGCCAAGTGAAGATGCTGGAAGGGGAGCTCAGCGGGATCGTGAGTCAGGTAGGACTTAACCTAGGCCTCTCAAACCAGGAGGTCCCTGTAACAGTCCCAGCCTTCTCCGCCAGAAACCCAGACCTTCAACCAGATGCCATTCCTTCTCGAATCATGAGGCCCTCAGCTTTGAGCATCCAGCCTTCACGTCCCCTTTATATTGTTCCTTAGGAATTTTGAGGCCCTTAATCAATATAAAAAGCCACCACTTCAAATAAGGCAGGAAGTGAATTACCAAACGGGGTCTCAAGTCTTTCATGTTCTCGTGAGTGTCTGGTGAAGGGCTTCTCTAGGTCATAGGACTCATGCAAATCATAACTTCAGGATCAAACAGGTGGAGAAAGACCTGAAACATGAGAAAGAAGGGCCCAATGCCTGAATTTGTTTTTTCCAATTGCTTCTTATTAATTATGCAAGTAATATTCAATACAACAATATAGGCTCTCTAGACAGAAATAGGGAAGTCAAATGGGAAAGTCCACCTTCATCCACCTTCGGCCTCCTCCATGCCACTCTTTCCCTTGGCAATCCCTTACGTAATGTGTTGGGAATCTTCCCCAGCCTTTTGCTGTACAGTTACATATATAAATAGCTAGGATTTTCTTTTTACATAAATAGATCATTTTATGAATGTGATTCTACAACTTGCTTTTTAAATGTATCTTAACTTCTTTTAGTTACTACCTTGTATTCTATAGCATGACTGTACCATCTACTGACCTGTTTGTCTATTACAAATAAGCTATAAGGAACATCCTCATTTCTGTGAGGTAATTTCCTCAAGTGTGATTGCTGGACCACAGGATATGCTTATTTTTAATGTTTAAAGATACTTATAAAGTGCATACCAGAAAGGTTCTACCAGTTTTAACAGTAATAATCAAGGGAGTTTATTTCCCCATACTCTGTGTATTTTTCAATCTGATGGATGAAAAAAAACAGATATTCTCATTACAAGTTTTATTTCTTTTAATTCTAAGAGTTGTGGATTCGCTTCTTCAGATAGCAGACTCTGAAACAAATCAGCACGCAGGAAATTTTTGGAGAGAACTCTGAGTACCAATACCTGTGAAACAAAGGGGACAAAAGCAGGGTGAGGCAGTGGGGCAAGTCGAGGTGTGATGCAGTCTCAACAAAGGCTCAGCCAACTCCATGGGAAGCTCTGGGGCTGGATGGCCCTTCAGAGTGGCCCTCAACTGGGAGGAAGGGAGTTGGCCTTTATACCTCCACGTTGATTGGATGTGAGCTGTCCCTAGGGAGAGGGAAAAGTCTTCTTCTGCCCCAAGTAGTAGGTGACAATCCCCTCATAGGTGACGCCTTGCTGAAGGGAGTTTGGGAGGCACATCACAGTGACCACGACACTAACGAAGTATTGAGCGCTGTTCATGAGGACCTCTGTTTTAGGAATTACTTGTTTAAATCCTTAACCTATTTTTATTGGGTTGTTAGTCCTTTATTTGTACTGATTTATAGGAGGTTCTTAATATCTTACAGGTAATAATGCTTTATTACATGTATTACAAATATTTTCTCCTAGTTGGTAGTTTTTCATTTTATTAATAGTATTTTTCACCATAAAGACATTTTTAATCTTCATGGAATTGAAACTCCATCCTTCATTATAGATTGTAGGTTGTATGTCTTACTTTAGGAAGGTTTTCTCTACCCCCAATTGCAAAAGATTATCTTATATTTTCTTTTGGTTCTTTCATAATTTCATATTTTTATGTTTTTATCTGTAGTCCATCTGGAAATTTTATTTATTTATTTATTTATTTATTTATTTATTTATTTATTTCTCATGTATAGATAATGAGATAAGGCTATAATTTTAAGTTTATCAAAATGGATCTCCAGTTGTCCCAAATCTACTTATTGAATATCCCATCCTTCTCCTACAATGAAGTGCCAACCCAGTATACCAACCAGGTCTTCTCTACTCACAGCTATTTCTGGACACTTTATTTCCTCTTATCTCTTGCCAGTTACTGCACCAGGGTAAAGGTTATTTAGTGACCAAAATAAGTGACATATGTTTTGATAGCTCCTTTTTGGACAGATCCTACTTCTCTGTTCCCTGGCCATTTTTGTACATCTTTTCCAGGTAAAATTTAGATTTATGTTGATCTAATTTCAAATTATATGTTAATTTGGGGGAAATTAGCATACCCTATGGAACATCACATGCTTCCACTTTTATTAAATTTTCTTTGTATTCTTCAGGAAGATTTTACACTTTTCTTTATATATCTCACCTATTTCCTGCTATGTTCATTTCTAGATATATTACAGTTTTATTGGTTGTATGAATGAGATCTTTTATACACTTATTTTTTTTTGCTAATTATTACTGATGTAGAGGAAAACTTATTCTGCCACCTTATTGAGCTCTCTTATCAGATTTTCAGTTGACTCTCTTGGATTTCTCCAAATTGCCTTCCTTTTCAACATTTGTACAACTTATTTTTCTTTTCTTTTCTTTTTAAATATTGAGTTCTACATGATTTATTTATTTTTTAAATTTTATTGTATTTTTTCCATTACCGTTTAACCCCCTGTACTCCCTCCCCGCTGCAATCACCACACTGTATGCATGTCCAAGAGTCCTTTTTCCTTTTTGCTGAATCCTTCCACCCTCTAAACCTCACCCCACCAATAGCCGTCATCCTGTTCTCTATCTATGAGTCTGTCTCTATTTTGCTTTTAGTTCAGTTTGTTCATTAGATTCCACATATAAGTGAAATCATATGGTATTTGTCTTTCCCTGACTGGCTTATCTCACTTATAATGTTCTCACCTACATAGAATGTTCTCCAGGTCCATCCATACTGTTGAAAAGGGTAAAATTTTCTTTTTACAGTTGCGTAGTATTCCATTATGTAAATGCCCCATAGTTGTTTTATCCACTGATTTACTGATGGACACTTGGGTTGCTTTCAAATCTTGGTGATTGTAAATAATGTTGCAATGAACATAGGGGTGCTTATGTTCTTTTGAATTCGTGTTTTGGGTTCCTTTGGATATATTCCCAGAAGTGGGATTGCTGGGTCAAAAGGCAGATCCATTTTTAATTTTTGGAGGTATCTCCGTACTGCTTTCCACAGTGGTTTCACCAGCCTGCATTCCCACCAACAGTACGAAACAGTGTCCTTTCTCTATATCCTCGCCAGCACTTGTTGTTTGTTAGTTTATTGATGATAGTCATTCGGACAGGTGAATGAGGTGATACCTCATTGTGGTTTTAATTTGCATTTCTCTGATAACTGGTGATGTTGAGTATCTTTTCCCATGTCTATTGGCCATCTGTGAGTCCTCTTTGAATAAGTGTCTATTCAGAGCCTTTGCCCATTTTTTAATTGGATTGTTGATTTTTTTGGTGTTGAGTTATGTAAGTTTTTTACAGATTTTAGATATTGACCCCTTATCAGATGTATTGGTGAATATGTCCTCCCATTCTGTGGGTTTTCTTTTATTTTGTTGATGGTCTCCTTTGCTGTATAAAAAACTTTTTAGTTTGATGTAGTCCCATTTGTTTATTTTTTCTTTTGTTTCCCTTGCCTGGGGAGATATATTTGCTAAAATATTGCTATGAGCAATGTCTGAGATTTACTGCCCATATTTTTTCTAGGATTTTTATGTTTTGGGTCTAATATTTGAGTCTTTAATTCATTTGGAATTTACTTTTGTGTGTGGTGTAAGAAGGTGGTCTAGTTTTATTTTTCTGAATGTATCTGTTCAATTTTACTAATACCAGTTAATGAATAAACTATCTTTAGCCCATTGTATGTGCTTGCTTCCTCTGTCAAATTATTAATTGGCTAAAAGGTGTGGATTTATTTCTGGGCTCTCTATTTCGTTCCATTGGGCTATGTGTCTGTTTTTATGCCAGTACAATGCTGTTTTGATTACTATGGCCTTATAGTATAGTTTGACATTAGGTGATGTGATTCCTCTAATTTGTTCTTCTTTTTCAGGATCGCTGTTGCTATGCTTATTTTTCATCTTACCTCACTGACCAGGACCTCTAGAACATTATAAAATTGTAGCATCCTTGCTTTGATACTTTAAATTAAATGTTTTGTACTATTTCACCATTAAATATACTGTCTGTTCTTGACAGCTTGTTAATATCTTTTTTCAAGTTGAAAGTGTGACTGTCTATACAATGACTTTATCAGGAATGCATGTTGAATTTAATCTGAAGTTTTTGTTAGCATCTTTCAAGGTAATTATAGAGTTTTTTACTTTAATGAAGTGGATTACACTAATAGATTTTCATTTATAGAATAATCTTTAGTTCCTGGATTCAATCCTACTTGATTGTGACATTATTATTTTAATAATAATGTGATACATCATTATATTATAATCAACTGCTATACTAAATTTGTTAAAATTTTATTTTTGCATCTATTTTCAGAAATAAGATTAGTTTGATGTTTTCAAATTTTGTGCTCTTATATCATTAGAGCCTAGATTATGCTGCCCTAATATGAGTTAGAAAGCGTTTATTTTTCTAACTCTCTATAACTGTTTATATAACATATAAATGTATAGTTCCTTAAGATTACAAATAAAACCAACTTTTCTCATTACTCAGCAGTATGCTCCACCTCTTCTGCATTTTTATATTTTTCCTTTTGTTGTAATAATTCCCTGTTAATTCCTTCAGAAAGAATTGTGGGTGGTAAAATTTCTCAATATTTCCATGTCTGAATAAGATTTATTTACCATCATTCTTTAATGCTAGTTTGGCTGGGTATACAAATTTTCAAAAGCACCTGCCTTTAAATCATTGAAGATATTACTGTGTTGTCTTTTACCATACAGTGTTAAAAAGGAATTTTTAGATCTCAGTCTGTTTGTCATTTTTTTTAAGTTACCTGTTTAATCTTTGAATTCTGGAAGTTTTTAGGCTCAGGGCTTTTTCATTTATTTTTCATTAAGCCTCTCAGCACTTAACTGATCCTTTGAATTTGAACATGTACATTTTTCTGCAACTCAGGAAATTTTGCTTGTTACTTTAAATTAATTTTTATTTTTAATCCTGTAGTATTAAAGAAATATTGGGACCTATAGATAGCTTCTTCCTGTTTCTTAACTTTTCTACTGTTTTTCACTCCTCTGCCCACTTACACACTAAATTATTTATAAGAACACTATTTATGGCCAATTTTAGACTTATGACTCACCCTCCTAGAGCTTGCTCATGGGCAGCTTTCATGCTCAGTGAACATGAGCTATTTCTAACTTCGCCCAGAAAAGCCTAGTTAGGGAAATTAGTTTAATGGAGAAAGGACCTACCATATGAACTAGAACTCTTTACTCTTTTGTTGATTATCTGCATCAGTTCACCCTATTATTAGTACAAGCCAATGAGCAGGTAGTAATCTTCATGTGTGATTTCAGATGATCTGGGAAAAGACATTTAAAAAATGGTTCTAGGAGAACAGGCATACACAAATTGATGACAATGTCAATTGGTACAATTTCTTAGAAGAACAATTGTGTAATATCTACCAAAGTTTTAAGTATGTCCTAGCAGTCCTATTTCTATTAATTTAATTTACACATATACCAGAAAGGGAATTCAAAGATCTATATGCCAAAATATTCAGGTTTGTTTTAGGAAAAAGAAACTGGACAACAACTTACCATATTTTGCCATGTATAATGCACACTTGTTTGCCCAAATTTTTCAGGGAAAAATAAGGATGCACATTATTTATGGGTAGTACTAATTCTGTATCTATATAAATGTTTTTAATTCTTTTATTTATGTTTATGCATTAAAAGTATAACTCTAGAAAACAATAATGATATCCACATGCAAAACAATACTCTGGGATACAATCATTGGTTTTGTTAATGAATATAAATAAATAAATAATTGAATTAAAACAGAAGATGTTTTCCCTGAAACTTTGGGCCCAAAATGTGGATGCACATTATAAACAGCAAAATACAGTATATTCCCATTCGTAGGAGACTAGATAAACACATTTAAAAGGAATTCAACAGAACAAGATAGAAGCACATGTACTTACATGGATAAATTTCTAAGACATCTTGTTAAGTGAAAAAATCTATTTTTAAGTTTTTAAAAGACAGCATAATATCTGCATTCTATAGTTTCATTTGTATGTATGTATGTATATATATATATGAAGTTCTAGGAGGCTATTCGCAAATGGTCATCTCTGGAGAATGCAGTGAGTATTGGCTTAGAGGAGGTGTTCAAAGAGAAATTGTAACATTACAGACTTTAAAAACATACTATATACCTGTGTTGTTCAATTTGAAATTAATTTTAAAAGAAGATTGATCTATAAGCAACAAAGTAGAAAATACCCTAAATAAATTGTCAGGTGAAAACATAATTTATGATAGTGTGTAGAAGACTTTCATTTGTGTATGCAAAAAATTTGGGGATTATACACCTTGTATATTTCTGAAGAGATGCCCAAAAGACTGGTAACAAGGACTGTGATGGAGGAGGGGACCTGAGGGCCAAGATGGAAGAAGACTGACTTTTCTTTATTCTCTCATGAGCTGTTTAAACTTTATACCATGTGTAGACACTTGTTGATTTTTCTTTTGATGAGCAAGTTATGATTCACATATATGATCATGAACTTTTAGAGGTCTAGAGACTTTTCATGATTGCAGCATTCTTAATACAATAATTATAAACAAAACCACCCACTATTTTTAAATATCCCAGGAACCTGAGAGCAAGGGTGATCATTCAAAGGTGCGTATATATACTTCTCCCTGCGTGATTCAAGAGCATCAAGAAACTCTGAAACGACTGTCTGAAGTCTGGCAAAAGATCTCTGAACAGGATGATCTGATCCAGGAACTTCGGAATAAGCTAGCCTGCAGCAATGCTTTGGTAAGTGCCTACTTCTAGAACACTTTTCTGAGACCCAAAAGAGAAAAGAAAGGGGGGGTAAAAGAGTCACCTAAAGTAATCTTATTCACCAGGACTCCTCATTGGCTTAAATAAACTTGCCTCTGCCTTTTATTTTATTTATATTCTCCATGGTATGCATCCTCCCCACCACACTTAGTTCAAGTTTGTAAAGAAACTTAAAATCTTTCCCACAACAACCTAAGTGCCCATCAAGAGGGAAAGGGTTAAAGAGATATGGATATACTGTGGAATAATATGCAGCCAAGCAAATGGATTAAGCCAATCTATAAGGGCTACATGGAAGAATGTTTGTGATACATTGTTGAGAATAAGTTGCAGAATCTTATGTGTAGTTCCACTTTTGTTTTTCAGTGTCTTTAATCATGATATAGAAGTATAAACTGGAAATTACCCATTGCATCCCCACCCTCTTAGGGGAAATGAAAGAGGGAAGAATAAATGGAGAGGAAATTTTCAATTCTTGTTACCAGTGCTTGGGCTTTATTTGAATTGCTCTCAAAAAACAACAAAAATTTCAACTTCCAACCAAGATCAAGGCATAGGCAGATACATTTTACCTTCTCACGCAACCAAAAGAAGGACAACGACAAATTTAAAAACAAAAAATAACCAGAACTGCCAGAAAGTCGAACTTTATGGAAGTTCGACAACCAAGAAGTTAAAGAAGAAACATTCATCCAGACCGGTCGGAGGGGCAGAGACAGGCAGCCAGGGCAGAGGGGACATGTGGCACAGCAGTGACTAGAGAACTGGGTGGGCGAAGCAGCAGCTGGTAGTCCAGTCTCACATTTGCATGCGGATAAACCAGGAGAACAGCTAGGGAGTGAGACCGTGCCATCCAGGGTTCCAGCACGGGAAAAGAAAGCCACAGAGACCTCTGGGGGGGGCGGGCTGTGGCAGCAGGAAAAACTCCCAGCCTCACAGAAGAATTAGTTGGAGAGACCCACAGGATCCTAGAATGTACACAAACATACTCACCCAGGAATCAGCACCAAAAGGGCCCAAATTGCTTGTGGGTTGGAGGCAAAGTGACTGAAAGCTGAGCAAGCATCATTGTTCCCTGTCAGACCCTTCCCCTATATGCAGCACCACAAGTAGTGACATGGGTTGTGCCCCCTGGTGAATACATAAGGCTCCACCCCTTACAATGTAACAGGCACATCAAGGCAAAGAAATATGGCTCAAATTAAAGAACAGATCAAAGCTCCAAAAACAGAACTAAGTGATAAAGAGCTAGCCAACCTATCAGATGCAGAGTTCAAAACACTGGTAATCAGGATGCTCACAGAAATGGTTGAGTATGGTTGCAAAACAGAGGGAAAAAACAGAGGGAAGGCTATGCAAAGTGAAATAAAGAAAAATATACAGGGAACCAACAGTGAAGGGGAGGAAATGGGCTCAAATCAATGGTTTGGACCAGAAGGAAGGAATAAACATTCAACCAGAATAGAATGAACAAACA
>PVKM010030382.1:0-17313 GCA_004027735.1 Carollia perspicillata
GTCTTCCTGAAAAATGTGAGTGAAAAGCATCGAAGCATTTTCAGCTCAATATCTGACTGGTTTAGCTCAAAGTATCTGAAGTCGAAATTACTGACTTCGGTTTAGCCATACTTAAAGGTGAATGTCTTTGATGTTTTCCTCTCTGAACCCACTATGTAGAACCATCATGGCAATAATCAAAGAGTGGGGCAATTCTGATGATTTGGTCCAATCAACATTCAGTCATCCAATTCAATACTCGGTTTCAGATCTTGGGAATGTTCAAATCGGGACAAGATGTAAATATTTTTGTGTGTACTTAATTCCAGAATCTCCCATTAAATTGCAGGTGGTATAAAGGAGTGAAAAGAAGGCAGCCTTCAAGTCGGAGCAGAGCTGGGTTAGAATTCTGGCTCATCTGCATATTCATTTCTATTACTGATGTAACACATTAACACAAACCCAGTGGCTTAAAACAACACGAATTAATTCTCCTACATTTTCCAAAATGAGTCTCACAGGGCAACGAGGTGCCAGCAGGGCCAGGTCCTTCTGCAGGCCACAAGGGGCAATCCTTTCCTTGCCTTTCCCACCTGCGGCAGACGCAGGCACTCCTTGGCTCCTGGCTACCGCACCCAGTCTTGCCTCTGTGGTCATACCACCCCCTACTTTTCTGCAGTCCAATTTCTCTCTTATAAGGGCATACTTACTTGCATATAGAGGACACCTGATAATCTAGGCTAAATCTTCTCGAGATTCTGAATTTAATCACACAGAGTCCTTTGTGCCATGTAAGATAATATTTGCAGGTTCAGGGATCAGGACATGGACACCTTTGAGGGCCATTGTTCAGCCCATGGCAATCTCTTCCCAGCTGTGTGGTCTTGGTGTAGTCGTCCTAACCCACCTCAGAGAATCAATTGTGAGGGTTAAAACGGAGGATAAATAAGGAATATCTAGTGAGTGCCTGATATTGAATAGAAGTGCAGCAATGTTTTCTTTTGTTCCTTCACTTAATCAAGAGATAAAATCTCTAACAGCAGATTATGTACATAAGAGAGGATGAACGAGGTGGATGCTGCAAATCTCAGCACTTTCCAGGAGATGGGCTCCTCTCTCCACCTCTGAATGGTACAGCGTGCATTCTGGTTTTGGAAACTTGGGTACTTTTCTCGTCCCATTGCCCTTCTCCTAGTTTGCATAGGTAAAAAATTTCATTGCTGGTAATCAAATTTATTGTACTTTAAAATAATTATGTCCTGTGGCAATCAAGTAACAAGTCTGGTATGCCAGATGGCGCATAAAGTATGTGCTGTTTTACCGTTTCTGCTCTGCTACAGGCTCGTTCTACCTGGGAGAGACACTGTAAAAAGGCACTACCGTGTTTGGTCTGTGTTTGGTTAGGGTTTGCTTTCCTCCCCTCTTCATTGTCCCTCTTTAACACAGACTTGGAGGGAGTGGGTGTAGTAGCAGAATGCAGTTTCTTTGCTTGGAAACGATTTATTGATATCACTCTGGAAGCCTTGCTCTGGGAGTCTCCCCTTGTGATGCCATAGACTACAGGCTGTGACCTGGCTGTCGTCAAGCTGAATGGGGCCTTCAGAAGTGGTCTTCTCGGGCAGCTTTGGGTTCACAGTGTTTAAGCTGCACACCTTCAGATGGGCAAATAGTCTGCAGTTTTCCCAGTGGTAATGTCTGCCACTCTGTTGGCCAGTTACAGCACGTATAGTTCCAGACATTTCTGGGACCTGCCTGTTCCCTGAAGGCATTTTTCTGAGGCAAACTGACATCTGGGGGAAAAAAGTGAAGAAATAAAGGCTGATATCTATTGCTCCTTTAAAAACTCCCACAGGCATTGCTCCACGTGGCTGCAGTCACCCTGTGGTGGCCCTTTTCTTTCAGAGTGTTGCAGACTTGATTGGTGTTGTCTTCCAATGGCTCCAGCTAACTGGCTTTATGACTGTAGGCAAGTTATTGAAAGTACCTAGATCCTGTTCATAATATGCAGGAAGTGGAACTAGATGGACTGCAAAACAGTTTTTAAAATTTTATTAATTTTTTTAGAGAGGGAGAAGGAGGGAGAAAGAGGGAGAGAAACATCTACCAGTTGCCTTTTGTTTGTCCCCGCTGGGACCTGGCCCACAACCCAGGAATGTGCCCTGACTAAAGTTGAACCGGTGACCTTTTGGTTCTCAGGCCAGTGCTCAATCCACTGAGTCACAGCAGCCAGGGTACTACACATTTTTGCTCAAACATTCTGTAATTCTGTGTTTTAATGCCTTGTCAGTAGAAAAGGTAACTTTTTGCTGATGGGGGGAAACGAGATAAATTTGGGGAAGGTGGAAAGAGTTGGATAGGCAGGTAGAATCCCCCTGAGAGAGGGGAGAGAAGGAGACGGAGCAAGTCATAGAATCTGCACTGTGGTCTCACACCTGGAATTGAGTTCTTTGGGGCACACCCCCTGTCTTCCCTTGGCTCTGCTTTATTTTTCCTACTTCTCAGATTGTCACAAAGATTTCCTTAGCTCAAAAATTCTTTGCTTCCTTATCACTACACTTCCTTTTGACTCCTATGCAAGTTAGATCCCAGAGAGCGCTCAGAACCACTCTTACTTGGTAGCAACAGCTTCTGTTTCTTCTGTCAATGCTCTGTGATTTATTATTATTGTCGTGTGTGCTGCAGTGCAGCAGAAATTCCTGGCAGATGAAAATACTTTAAAGGTAGAGTTTTGAGTAGGAAAACTGTAAACACAAAACCAATTTTACCAGACATCGCTAAATCAACATGTTCAGAATTGCAATGTTAGCCCTGGGCAGAATGGGTACCTAAAGGTATTGGTTTTTCATAGCTAAATGGACACTCGGTCCCATGAGAGGTAGGAGTGTTTTCCAGCCACAAAAGCCTGAACAGACCTGCAATTACTGACCCAGGGGAAAACCTGCACCCATTGCGGGATAGAGGGAAGCCAGAATTGCAGTTGACTCTTATTCCACTAGATGGCGGTAGAGGAGCACAGGAAAAAATCATCTTAGGCTGCTAATCAGGTTGACTGTAGAGATGCTAAGGGGGAAGCTGATTTGTCATTAGGTGAGATCTACACTCTACAGGTAAACTTTATGGATTTCCTACTCACAAGTAGTAGTGGAAAACATTGGCTTGAGGCATAAGGCTATTTGTAAGATGTTTTGATTTTATGCAAAAGTTCTATTACTTTATCACCATCAAATAGCAGTTCCTACTTTGTCTGATTTTGGACTTTTTCAGCGTCTTACAGCTGGATCTATTTTTTCTAATGGTTTACTTTTTATTGTGTTTTTCACTACTATTTATGTCCCTCATGCCCTCTTCCACCTCCATCCACCCCCTCACCTCTGCAATCACCACACTGTTGTCTGAGTCCACGAGTTCTTTCTCTTTTTAGCTCCATCCCCTTACCCTCGTCCACCACTCTGAGCTGTCATCTGCTCTCCATCTATGAGTCTGTATTTTGCTTGTTAGTTCAGTGTGTTCATTAGATTCCACATATGAGTGAAATCATGTGGTATTTGTCCCTCTCTGACTGGCTTATTCCACTTAGCATAATGTTGTCTAGGTCCATCCATGCTGTTGCAAAGGGAAAAATTTCCTTTCTTCCTTTTTAATAGCAGAGTAGTATTCTACTGTGTAAATGTAATGGCTGGATCTATTGACGGGCTTTATGTGGAGCCCACGCTAGCCCCAAGTCCCGAGGACACCCTGCCAGCAGCAGGAAGGACAGCAGCTGCCTCTGTGCGGGTGCATTTGATCAGCAGAGTTGGGATCATATATTTGAGGGGCTGGCATTTCCAGCTTGTCAGGTGGGATTAGTTTCTGCCTCTTAACAAGATTCATATGGTGAAGAATTCATCAAGTGAGGAAAAATTTAGATGCTTGCTCAGATAACACATGCAATGATATTGGAACTTTGACCAAAACTAAATTCCGGTGGTCACACGTAATTGGTAAGATACTAAAGCACTAACTAGTACCCCAGCTTCCTTCTTTTCTCTCCGTTTCTGTCCTCCTCCCTCTCCCTCTCTCTCTCCCAACCTCTCTCTCCAACTCCTCTTCTCCTCTCTCTCCCTCTCCTCCCTCCTACCCTCCTTCTCTCCCTCTCCCTGCCCTTCTTTCTCCCTCTCCTCTTTCTGTTTCTCTCCTTCACTGCCCAACAGGTTCTGAATTGGGAACCTGAAGGGTGAATCCTTGATACCCTTCCCGCTCTGGGTTCTCTGTTTTCACTCCAGTTTCGCCTTGCCCAGGATCTTCTGCACAGTCCTTGTGCGGAATCCCACCTGTGATGGAAGCCAAGTACCCAAACCTCTGTCCTTTGCTTGGAGGCTATGCTCCAATAAACATGAACAGCTACCTAAATAAAATTGACCACTGCCATCTTTTGCCAATATGCCTGTGTCCTTGGAGTGTGTTTCCTAATGTGGGCCATTCTCTGGGTCACACGTGAGCCTTTTAGTAAATGCAGGGTCAAATAAATGCCCCAGGCAGTGGGAAGAGGAGGGGGAGACAAGGGGGCAGGGAGAGTCTGAGACATAGCCTCAGGTGGGATGACACCTCAAAAGGATGATTCTTTTGGTGCCTTCTATTTGATTTTTAAAGAAGTTTGCATTATACTAATATGCATATATATTTTTAAAAAATATTCACCCAAGGATATATTTGTTGATTTTAGAGAGAGAGGCAGGGAGCAACTTGGCATAGCCAGGCCTCCCTTAGCCTCATCGCCCCCATCCGCACGTGGGAATACTTGTGCATGCGTGGGCTTATTGTGAGGATTAAATAATGGAATGTGCACAAAAGGACAGAGAGTGAATAAAGCACTCAGCGTAGTACCAGGTACACAGTGAGCTAGCTGCCTTAATAAACATCCTCTCTCATTGTTATGAACAAGCCATTCGAATGCTACATGCAACCATCCATTCACCCTCATTTGCTGCATACGGACTAGTCCTGTCTTTTTGGGAGCACCAAGTTAAAATATGGCTTCTCATAATGCAGAGGCAACCTAGAAAACGTCCGAGTTCCGTCCATACTGTTACTCATGGTTTGCGCCTCCTTCAGGAAGGCAGCCTATATAAGTAAAGCAGTTTCTGTTTAGAGAAAAGGAGTGGGAAACGGGCGAGGACAGGGCCTATTTTTTACTCCCATAGCTCAACTGCTTGGCTCTGAAATGATTGGGTGATTTGGCAGCTGGCAGCTAGTTGATGCCATGAGGTTGTTAGGAGCCTGGGCAAGACAGCATTTTAAGGAAGACAAAGGAGTAGTGGTTGGCTCTGGCTATAAAACTCAGTTTTTAAGTTTGGTTTCTGACTTCCTGCAATGACTATATTCCCTTTATCACTCGTCCCTCCCAGTCAAGGCAGGGATAGAAACTCTATAGGGTTCAAGGACCAGCTAATTCTTCATGCTGGCTCTTTCCATTTTGGGAGAGGATCTGAGAAATGGTCATCTTAAATGATCTTTTGCACAGATCTTATTAATACAGAGGAAGGGGAAATGTATAGTGGCTCCAACCTGGTGCCACTGTGTGCAGTGGTGAGCGGGGACATTCCGCCTACCTCTAACACAGATATCACCCAGGCACCTACTGGGTTTAAGGCATTGCCTTACATTCTCTGGAATATAAAGAAATTGAACACCCTGGCCTGGCACCAGGCGCTTAACACGAGAATGGGAGAAGCAGCTTATATTCATGCCACGCCGTGTTTCCCACAATCTCCTGGCACGTTCTGCAGCACAAGGACTGCCAATCATATGCTTAGTTCAGCTAACAGAGCACTCACATGGTCAGAGGCAGCATGCTGTGGATTTGATTCTGTGAGAGATGCTGCTGCACTCAACATCTCACAGTCCAGTTGGAGAGAAACACGTACACACCGATGATTATGACTCATTCGCTCTGCCCGAGGGAGTCAGGGAGGCCTCACGTCTGAACATCTGACTGCCCGGACAGAGGCGTGTCTTTGGAAGGCATGTGGTTGTTTCAAGCAAATACAAAACAGGATTTGAAGAATTCTGGTACTGCTGAGGATCGGGCCTGGAAATGAGAAATAAGGATTACTGCCCAAGCCATTTTGTACTTTAAAATGTAAAGGGAGGCCCCGAAGATCTCAGTGACTTCCTGGGGAGAGAGGAATAGTCCATGATGATTCCAAGGCAAAGAACTCAGCGCTCAGCAGAATCACGAACGAGCAAGAGGAACACAAGGCATGACTGTAGCTTCGAGAGTAAGATAAATGTAGAGTTCATGGTTAACTTCGAGAGGTAACTTCTCAGGATCTAGTACGGAGTACAGAGTGGGGCAGAAGTTGGTTTCCAGTTGTTTGTATGAGAAGTGATGTAATACTCAATAAATAGTAACACAAGAACCAACTCTGTTTCACGTACTTGCAACTGTAAACTTACTTTTGCCCCACCCTCTACATTAGTAGCTAAGGCTGTTGGAGATTTATTCATAGGTTTTATTGTTGATGCCCACTGACAATGTCTAAATATTTAAATCTATAAACTTAAGGTATACTTGGGAAGAGTGATCCCAGTATGTTAGAAAGCAAGTTAGACTGAATTAAAGGTATTTTTCTATGTATACTAACAGGGATATAAATCAAGGATACTCGGAAATGCTAATTGAATGAGAAAAATTAAAAATAATTCAAGTGATACTCTCTGTGAAGTCTGTCGTGACAGAAATCATTACTTTTCCCAAATATTCTTGGCTTGCTTTCTTGAAAGTCTCGCAAATCTGTCTCTTTGTCCTCAATCATATTTCTCTGGTTTAGTCCAAGTTTTCTTTCTTCATCTTCTGGGTTAACAGGAGACCGCCAACTCTCCTCTGTGCTTCTAGCCTCATTAGGCAGCTCACCCTCCTGAAGGATCCTTCCGAAGGACACGTTACCACATCACACCCTTTGTTTAAACTCAGCTGCTGTCTCTCTTTCTTTTGTGGCCTTTTACTGCTCTCTTAGACTCTAATATTTACACTTTTCACAGCTGACCTGGGCTCTAGGCAGTTGTAAACACATTGATCTCCCCATATTAAGGCATGTTTTTTTTTTATCCTCACCCAAGGGCATGCTTATTGATTTTAGAGACCAGGGAAAGGAGAAAAAGAGAGAAGGAGAGAAAGACTGATGTGAGAGAGAAACATCATTTGTCTCTTGTACGTGACCCAACCAGGGACTGAACCCACAACCTAGGTATTTTGCCCTGACTGGGCATCAGACCTGTGGCCTTTGGTTTACAGGGCAAAACTTAAAGCAACTGAGCCACAGTGGCCAGAGCAAGGTGTGCACTTTTTGAGCTGAGGGATAATGTCTTATTTTCCTTTAGTCTAGGGCCATATCTTTTTCATACTGAGTTGTCAATAAATATGGGCTTGTTGTAGACTCAGCCATGTGCCCACAAAATTATTTTTTTAAAGATTTTATTTATTTTATTTTTAGAGAGGGGAAGTCGGGGAGAGAGAGGGAGAGAAACATCAATGTATGGTTGACTCTCATGCGCCCTCTGCTGGGGACTTGGCCTGCAACCCTGACATATGCCCTGACAGGAAATCGAACCAGTGACCCTTCAGTTCCGAAGGCCGGCACTCAACCACTAAGCCACACCAGCCAGGGCCCCACAAAATTCTTATGTTCAAGGCCTAACTTCCAATGTGACTATATCTGGAGATAGGAAGTTTAAGAAGATAATTGATGTTAAATGAGGTCGTGGGGGGGCGGCGGCGGTCATAATCCAATAAAACCAGTGTCCTTGTAAGAACAGAAGGGGTCAGCAGAACCCTTTGTCTTTCTGTGCACGTACACAGAGGAAAGGCTGCGTAAGGACACAGCGAGAAGCCATTTCCAGCAAGCTGAGGAGTCTCAGGAGAAGGCAACCCTCCAGCCTCCAGCGCTGTGAGAAAATAAATTCCTGTTGTTTAAGCTGCCCGTCTGTGGAATCTCAGCACTGCACACTGAGCTGACTAATACAGGGTTGAATTAGGCCGACATGGTGAGTCGTCTGCCTAATTTAACCCATTCGCCACGGAAGTCTGGGGTACTTGGTGGTGCAGATCACTGCAAATTTTGTGTGACAAAACAGAGCAGCAAGAAAGTGAATCTTTGACTGTGGACTGGAGGCTGCTGTTAGAGATTTAACCCCCCGGTAAGCCTCCAGAAGAATATTCAAGTATTTTAAAGAAATGCACCCTATCAGAGGGGCTTTTTTTGTTTTTCCTGCATTTTGACTTCTTACACAAAGTGCTGGGATTGATCATGACCCAAGGGAAGTCGACGTTGTCAGAAGAAAGAGCGAAGGAAGACTCGCCGGGGATCCGAGGCTGTGTCTCCGTGTGTCAGGACTCGTAGGGTTTTATAGGCTCATGCATCAAGCCTGTGGCATCCAGATTTTGATTTAAGATCATCCACTGGGGAGCAAATTTTGTTTGAACTTCGCTTAAACCTTCCTGAGCAAAGAGATCCTTCAGGCGCACATTGTGAACTTCCTCGTGCGGCAACGCGGGGCACCCGGGGGACGGGTGTTTCACATGATTTAACCCGTGCGCGGGTGGGCACAGACCGCTGCTGGCCGCGCCGCACAGCTGCGTTCGGGGAGGCCCTGCGTGCACCCTGGCCTCCTGGTTTCTGTTCAGCTGCTGCTCCATAGTTACTCAGGGAACTGAGATAGAAAAAAAATAAAAGAATTATGATAAACAAACAAAAACAAGGACAAAGGACTTCATTTAGCTGCCTTAGAAACAGTAAAGCCTCAAACCAAAAATTAGTGGGAGTATCAAAGCTGAGTCCCATTTTCACAGATGCTATTAAGTTTTTAACGTCTCCTGTGTATCTCCTTGTCTAATTTATTCCATCCGCTTGGTCACGTTGTGGGTGTGTGTCTGACGGCGTTCTCCTCCACGGCGGTGTTTGAGAAGTGACGCTCCTGGTCATGAAGACGATGCTTCCTCGGATTTGTGTGACATAATTTGAAGAGTGATTTCTCATCTTGTATTTCATTTGATTCATGCATTGGCTGCACCTGGTGACAAGTTAATGCAAGGACAGGAATTGCTTTATTTAATTCACCTCCTAGTACGACACAGTCCAGCACTCTCCACATTTATTTACCCATGATTCATTCGATGATTATGGTCGGATTTAGAGAAAAAAAAAATTCCAGACATCTTGTAGAGAAATGACCAAACATGCTCCACAGAGATATTTTTATAAACATCAGAACTGTGGGGAACTCAGATAGTTAAAAAGCACATGCTTAATATCGGCCCTTTTGTTTTGTTTTGTTTTGTGACTTTGCTATTTGTTGAATTTTGCTTTGGTTTTTGACTTTGAATATCATTTCTCTTAAAACAACTCAACATTATGCTTACAGGGTGTTCAATCTTTTGTCAATTAGAAATTCTCAGAAAAAAGTAATCTATGTAAGTATTTTATGCAGTAGATAATTCGAGAAGTTTGAACAAACAATAGTTAGCATTGGACTCTTTTTATGGTTCACTGAATTACATTAAATAGTGGTGATGCTATCAGTATCTTTATACAAATAATTCTAAGTTTGTTGCTTTTTGTGTATATTTAACTTAAATCAAAACCTGTTTCATCAGAGCTGTAGATTACAACATTTCATACAGAGGATGCCACTGTCATGACTAAGCCCAACCCTGAAAGTGCAAACTCATTTATTTTTTGTAATTTTACATACTACCTTTATATAGTGTCATATTATTAAAGGAGGATTATTAGGAAAAAAATAGAAAAGTATACTATGAGTTTGTTTACTTTTGTCTGTCAACACTTGAGCTATATTCTAAAGACCGTGAACGACCCTGAAACCATGAAATAAAACCACGGTTTTATGTTGCTTTATTTTATCAGCCAGTAAATACATTTTTTCTTTTTGCCCAGAATTTGGTTTAATGCTAGGAGACACACACACACACACACACACACACAACCATGAGTTAATTGATTTTCATAAATCAATTAACAGTGTGATTACTATCATTAGTAGGAACATGTCTATGGTGTTATCACAATTTATGAGCACTTCGGCAATCCATATTTCTTGTCTTCATTAGCAAAGCCTACATGTTCTGATGGTTGCAAAAAAAATACTTGAAGAAAAGAGGGGAATAAAGTGTGCCACTGCTTTGAATTCTGCTTAACCTTCCTGCCCAATTACCCTTGAGGTTCAATGATACCATCAAAGAAGCTAAAAATAGCTCAGTTTAGGTAGGACGCGACCTGAAAGTGTGTAGGTCTCAAAAACCAATGCAAATACGAGTATGAGATTTCTTCTGCCATGTCATGGCCACTAGATGGCAGTGCGCCTCAAGGATTGAGGGAAGAAGTCCCTTCTGCCCAGTGGGCTGCAGGGAATCTGTCGCAGGAGCACTATCTCCTCTAAGCCAGAGACAGGGATGAGAATCTGAAAGTGTTCAAGTATTTCAAATCTTTCAGAAAGCCTTGCAAAAACAACCTCTTGCCAGCTGCAAGTGCTTAAATGCTGAGATTGAATCTTGGATGATTCTGAATGGAATATTTATTTATTAGATTGTAGACCTTTTCAGGACTGCCCTCCTCAGAATGCTGCCCAGCATGTAGAACACTGCAGGGCTCTATGAGGGGTGTGGGGAGGGGCTCAGCTTTTCCTTCTTAATCTGTATTCTCTCTTGAGGTGATCTCATTGACTCTAGGGGTTTAAATCTCCTCTACATCCCTGATGATAACCCACAGATCTGTCTGGGGCTACTCAAACACACCCATTTTAGTATGTTTCACACACATCTTTAATTCCACTAGTCCCTAACTTAACTTTAATGCCTGATACCCCACAACCTACTTCGTTTATGGGGTTTGCCAGTTCACCACCTAGCCAACGCCTGAAACTAAAAACCTGGACGCCATTTTTAAACTCCTTTTTCTTCCTCATTCTCAATATCCATTCAATCTTAGGGTGTTTCGATTTTCTTTTACCTTCAAGTTTTTGGAGGTATGCCTCCAAAACTACTATGCCTACTTTTACTATGTCTTGATTCTAGTACATGATTCTGCACAGATACTCTGAAATAATTTTTGTGAATCCCTTTTTGCTTCCTTCCCGTTCATTTCCTGCATCCAGAGTGACCTTTAAAATGCAAATCAGATGGTGAGACTTTTGGCCTTACTCTGACCTTTGCCATGCTGCTCAGTTTCTATGAGCTAGCCACACTGAATCTTTGATTCTTGATTTGTCCTTTCCACCTTTAAAGCCTTGGACCATGATGTTACCACTGTTTGGAGTGTTATTCTGTGCCCCTCTTTCTCTAACTAGTCTGATATCCTTCAAACCTTGCCTCAAATATTGCTTGCCCAAGAGGCCTCCCCTAACCCAGAAGATGAGGTTAGGCCTTCCTGTTAGGTCATTTGCTATTCATCCTGTGTTGTGCGTATCACACTTTTCATAACTTGTTCATTGTTACCTGCCAGATGGTCAGGGCCAGGAGGAAACAGACCATGTCATGTCCATCACTATATCTCCTGCGCCTTGCACAGTGCCTGTCCGTGCAATATGGCAGTCATTCCACACATATTTGTTGAAGGGACAACCTGTTGAATGGAACTATTTGTGAGAATTGAATGAATGAGTTAACAGGCATAATTAAATTCTTCTTAATGGTGGCTATTTGGGTAGAGCATTTTGGGCAGTGTGGGGATGGGGTGGGCATGCTCCAAGGCTCTACTGTAAAGGGAGGGTGTGGGACATGGTTAGAAAACTCTAACTGTGTTTCTCCTGGAGCGTGCCCTGGGTCTGTGGTCTTCCTGCAGCACTTGGGCAATCTGCTCCTTATCCTGGGGCCTGGGGTGGGAGGGAAGAGACTCTTCAGAGTAAACATATGGTTGGCTCACCATTGCATCTTACTGGATTTTTCAGTTGTGTTAAGAATAGTACCATGATAAAGAAAGACCCTTTGTATCTTTCCAGTAGGGATTTATGGGAGGAACATGCTATATTTGGAGATTCTAGAGTAGCCCCTTCTAGTAGGACTTTCTTTGGTAATGGAAATGCTTTATAGTATCTGCACACGCACTAGGGTAGCCATTACTCAATGTGGCTTTGAACACTTGTCATGTCGTAAATGCAAATTAGGAACTGAATTTTTTTTATTCTGTTTAACTTAAATGAATTTATATTTACATTTGAAAAGCCATATGTAGCTTAGGACTGCTCTGTTGGGCCGTGTTAGAACGGTCAGAAGATAACGGATTTTGCTGAGACAAGATGGCTGAATGCGTCAGATGTTCCATACTGGAGTGCCTTGCATTACAAGGAATCCGAGTTATGGATTTGACATTCTTTTATTTATATTGATGCTCCCTTTCCAGCAAGCATGTAAAATCGTATCTTTCTGGAGAAGAAGTAAGATGTGGATGTTTTTTCAATAGGAAAACCTAAGGGGCTGTTTTATAAGCCTGTCTTCCTCTCATTCTTAGAGTGTATCACCTTCTAATTCAATGCAGTGGCTTTCATTTCCCATCAGATGAAAAGAGATGCCTCAAATCTATTCCAAAAGTCACTTTCAGAAAGCAGTCAGTTGTGATATCATCCTGCCTCCTAGGATACCAGATAGTCAGCCTTTGAAACAAAGCCAGAGCTAGGCTGCTGCTAGAATCCCAGGGTGTCTTGTTAGTGTTGCTGTGAACCACTTGATGCTTTCGTGACACATTTTATGACATCAAAGGACTTTGCTAAGTTGAATTCTTGTTTCTAACACTTGTTCAGATTCACTCAGTTGGATAGGACAATACTTGCTACTTAATGTTTTTCTTGTAGGGAGTTCATGAACAGTACATAACTTTTCCTGTGAGTGCCTAATGCACACAAGAAACTCGAGCCTGTGTTTCTGCATCACAACAGGGTAGAAGGATGAGGCTGCCCATGGCTGGAGGAACCTACCCCAGAGTCTCCGAATAATCCAGGCTGTACCCACCTCTGATGAGAGCTGAGGAAATTGTCAGCTCGGCGCAACTATAACCTGTTTGTCACACTGCAGGTGGGGAGGTCTGCTGGCTTGGTGCTCGTGAGTCTGGGACAAGGCTTCCTAAAATTTGATGCACATCCGAGTCACCTGGATATCTCACTAAAGAGCAGACTGTGCTACAGGACCTGAGATCCTGCATTTCTAACCCACTTCTGATGCTAATGCTGCTGCTCCACCAACTTCACTCTGAGTCACCAGGGCCTGGGACAGAGGTTTGATTTGCACTTCGGTCAGTTTTGCATTGAAAAATATTCTTCCATCATTGTGAAACTTACTTTTCTTCAAATTTGATTTTTCAATTACAGTTGGCATTCAATATTATTTCTTTTCAGATGTACAGCATAGTGGCTAGACAATCATATAATTTATAAAGCCATCCGCCTCAATAATTCAAGTAGCCACCTGGCACCACACATAGTTATTACAATATTATCGACTATTTCCTTAAGCCATACTTTACATCCCCACGACTATTTCGTAACTGCCAATTTGTACTTCTTAATCCCTTCATCTTTGGCATGCAGTCCTCCAACTCCCCTCCCCTCTGGCCACCATCAGTCTGTTCTCTATATCTATGAGTCTGTTTCTGTTTTGTTCTTTATTTTTTCCTTTAGGTTTCAAATACACGTGAAACTTATTCTTAAATTCTGCCAGCAATGATGTTGTTTTATCAGTCCAGGTGAGAGTGGGTACAAGATTGATTGAAGCTCTTCCCCAGGGCTGGGGAAACAGCTCAGTACACACTGATGTTTGGTTAATGACTATGTATTTACGCTATCAGTGGAAAATAGTACACAGATGAGAGTGGCATGCTCATAAACAGGCAAACACAGATTATTAGCTCATGTCAAAAGGCCACAACTAACAATTTGGTTGGAGAACTCATGGGAATAACTCTGGACTAGGAATTGGGAGAACAGCATTCTGTACCTAACTCTCCACTGACTGGCTAACTTCTAAAGGGAAGGCATTACATTTCTTTGAGTCCTGAAAACATGGGCCATGTGGGCTGTGGAAGGGCAAACTCTTTTCCTTTGGTCTTAACACAGGTATTTGAGGTGTCGTGCATGTGTGTGATGGGCTGCTGGCTATTTCCTAACAACAGGCAAGATGAGCTGAGCTGTCAGTCACAGAAGTGACTGCTTTGTAAGAAAGAAAGATAAATTAAAAAATCATGGTAACACTAGGTTTGTGTTTCAGGGGTTTGTAAACTCACTTACTTAAATTCTAATCTGCTAACTCCACCAGTGTTAGGACACTCTGCCTATTGCCAAGTACAAGTTGGGTTTTTAAATTCTGGATAATAGAGATCATGGATGTAGAAAGCATTTTGTGACTGCAGCCTAGAGCCAAGAACCAGGTACATAGTAGGTGCACAATAAGCAGTAGTTAAGGGAATGAATGAATAGATCAATGATGGCTTACTGAGCCACCGTAGATTCCTTTGCCCTTTCTGGGGTGAGCTGTAGCAGAAGAGAAACTGCTTCATCCCCACCGTGATCTCCCAGCTTGTCCATCTTCCAGACTTTCTTTTCTCCTCCGGACACTTGTGAAGTGTCTAAAATGCTCCCTTGAATTGTATGCACTGGTGAGAAAGGTCTGTGTCTTCATAACCATGGTCACATGACAGATGAGCCCGGACTATGCAGGATTTAGCTGCGTCATCAGGACTCTCAAACTTTCCTTCAATTGTCAGTGGGATCTGTAAAATCATGACCTTACACATAACTTCCCAGTTAATGATAATCTCTTTGTTGCTTAAAACCAATGAAAAAAAAACCCACTCAGAGCCATGCATTTGCACAGATAAACGTGACCATTTGAGTCAGCACCCACTTGTAAACATTTTAAAAGGATAGGTGGAAAGGACAGTGATCAATGAGGCATGAATAGGCACTGTCCTGAGTCTCCATAGTCTCAGGCCTACACATAAATTTCAGGTAATTCACACAAGGGATTTTACTCTCTTTCTATCTCCCTCCCCTTAAAAAAAAGAACATGATTATTTTAGTAATCGATAGATAATTAATTAAATATTTTTGTCCTAGCTAAAATAATGCCGCATTTCTCCATTTATTTATATATTTATTTATTGTTCAGTTACAGTTGTCCCCATTTCCCCCCCTGACTCTTCCCTGCCCTGCCCACCCCCCCTCCCACATACAATCCTCCCCCTGCCCCCTGGTCTCTGTCCATGGCTTTGACTTGACCCTTCCCCTTCTTTCCCCTGTTATCCTCCTCTCCCCTCCCCTCTGGTCACTGTCAGTCTGTTCTTTATTTCCGTGTCTCTGGCTCCGTTTTGCTCACTTGTTTGTTTTGTTGATTAGGTCCCACTTATAGATGAGATCATATGGTACTTGTCTTTCAAACCTCCTGGCTTATTTCACTTAGCATAATAGTCTCCTTGTCTCTACATTGGTAAAGCCTTATTACAGTTGACATTAGGATGCTCTTGATTTGAAGTAGCTTCGAGGTTCAGGTCAATAACATCATTTTCTGACAAATTTCTCAGGTACACAAAACCAATTCATCCAAGCCTTGTTAATTTCTGACAAAGGTTTTGTTTTAAAGATAACACAGCTTACTGTTAATTCATATAGCTCTGTCCCTTAACCAGTTTAGACTGCTATTCTTTTCTCACTAAATAATTTAATTGTGTTATCATTTCTTAAAACCTGCACCTCTACCTTCCTACCCTAGCTCACTTCACAGTGGTGTCCCAGCTAGGGCTACTGCATTAGAAGCTCTGGAGATGGGTGTTTTAAGAAGAAATGCAGGTCACTTGGCACTCCCTTCTTTCTGACATTTGAAAAGCACGGTTTACATCATCTGTCTCCACTAAGCTGCCTAAATAGAAACCTGGAAGGAATTCTTTCTAATGCCTTTCCTTACTTCCCATATTAATTAAATCCATTTGCTCATGCCTCAAACGCTACTCTCAACAATCTTTCCCTCTTTATTTCCACATCCACTGCCTCAAGTCAAGTCCCCTTAGTTTTTCTCCTGGTCCATGGAAGTGACCTCAAATCAAAATCTCTCCTTCCTTTCTTGCCCCTCCAGTCCAATCTCCATACTGTGACCAGAGTAACCATAAAACACATGTGGGGCTACGCCCTTCTCGGCAACCTCCCCATGTGTCTCCAAGTCCACACCTGTGGGCCTGGCATACGGATCCCTTTTGCACTGGCTTTCCCTAACCTTGCCAGTCTCATTTTGATATCCCCCCCATTTCTTCCCTTCACTTGTGTCCCAGGTTTTCATTATTCCGGGCCCCTTCGGATTTCTCAAATACAAGGTGTTCTTCTGTTGGTCGTGCATTTTCATGTTGTTCTCGCTGCTTTACATTCTTTGTCTGCTTGGCATACTCCTAATGATTCTTCAAGGTCCACTTCATAGGTCACCTGTTGGGAACTGCTCTGTCTGGTTTCAGGAGTTGTAACTGCCGCCCATGGCTAAGGCTGACTGAGCAACCTCCGGACTGTGAGCCACTGAGGAAACAAAGCTTATCTCCCTGGCAAGAGCGCTGCCTCTGCCATCCCCAGCCCCCAACACTTGGCCAGTTAGTCCATGACAGGTACAACCCCTCAGAGGAGGGGCAACCCAAGCAGACACGATGATGTGGGAGGCCATCAAGAAAGGACTGCGGGGCTGCAGCAAAGTGAGGGTGAAGGACCCTCAGATCCCCCGGCTATTTTGACATAGCCCGAGTTCCCTTTCCATCTGGGAGAAGCTCTGGGAGAAGTGCTTCCTGGCTCTAATCCACTTAAGCCTGAATCTTGACTGGGAGGGGGTGCAGCCCTCTGCCGGCTAGAGCAGTTTCTGGGGTAATCAGGCATAAGAAAGAATTATCTGCCCATCCATTCTGAATGAATTCAGAATGGATGGGCAGATAAAGTGCTTCTCAGATAAGATCAAGTTCAAGGAGTTCATCATCACCAAGCCCTTACTATATGAAATGTTAAAGGGAATTACCTAAGAAAAAGAAGATAAAAATATGAACAGTAAAAGGACAGCAAATTCACAATTATTAACATCCACACCTAAAACAAAAGCAGACTAAGAGGTCACCTAAAACAGGAGCAGAGCCACAGAAATGGAGGTCACATGGAAGGTTAGCAACAGGGGAGTGGGAGGAGAGGGTGGGGAGAAGGTACAGAGAATAAGTAGCATAGACGGTGGGGACAAAATAGACAGGGAGAGGGCAAGAATAGTGTGGGAAATGTAGAAGCTAAAGAACTTATGATACATGGACATGAACTAAAGAGGGGGAGTGTGGGTGGGAGGGG
>PVKM010030383.1:0-17703 GCA_004027735.1 Carollia perspicillata
CACACCCTGGGGAGTTTCACAGTGACGTGTCACATGCTCGCCATCGGAAGAAAAACCACGGTACTAATAACATTTAATTTCCTGATGCCACACCAGTGAGACTAAGCATTTCTGAGTGCACTTGTGTCCTTTCTTTCCAGTCCTAAAAATGGCACACTATCTACCACCTAAGGGCATGTTATATAAATCCACTAAGAATTGAGAACAAAGAGATTTCACCCTAATACAAAAGATAGTTTTAATGCACCAATTCTAAGAAAAAAGCCCAAGAAATAAGCTACAATTATAGCATTATTCTATCAGCTCATCTTGGATCATAGTCTTCTCTCTCTCCTCCAAAAAAAAGCAGGGCAATTAGAATTTAAATAACAAATAAACAGTCTCTCCAAATGACCTCTATAGCAGAAGAGTCTGAGTCTTTTAGCATGACAGGCATATGTAGCTCCTGAGCATACTGTAAGTCATGAGGAATTTTGCTTAGACCTTCACCTTCCAGACCCTGTTGCCCGGAGTTCTCAGTCCCACGAGATCAAGCTGTGCTGACGCCTGAGCTGGATTAGTTCGCCTTTATGAACCAGAGTGAAGAGGGACCTGTGCTGGCTTCCTCCTGAACATCGTACACGCTGTGATGTTCTCCTAGTCCAGCCCAATAAGTCTGGCACTAAACATTCCTAAAATGGGTGCATACAGAGTGCAAAGCCGGACTCCAGTCCTCCCCGACCCTATCTCCAGTGACACCCTCGTAGGTGGCATTTCTGCTTACCCTTTTCACGAGGTAGCCCTCCCTGATCCGCTTGGGTTCCATGCTGGCTGGACGAACAGACGGCTGGGTCCACTCAGCAAGTCCTCTCAGGAGCTCAGCCTCCTCGGAGAGCTGAGGCCGTTGTGGGCTGCTTTTCTATAGTGAGGTCCCTTTCACAATTTCCCGTTGGCTGGCGTTCGCATGATCACATCCTCTTCCCCTCGCTGAGGTGGAAGATCAGAATAAGGAAATGCAGAGAGAAACAACCCATTCTGTGCTAATGCTGGAGACTTCTGAAAAGTACAGGTGTACATGTTTATTACCATAAAGAAACTCATTCTCTTAAAGAGAAGAAAACTGGTTGAAGGAAGAGGAAAATGAACAAGAAATTCTTATTGGTAGAAACAGCCCTGGCTTAGAAACCATTCTTGAGATTCTGAATATGCTCAATAAAAATGCCAAGACATTCAAAACCAACAGTTAGCATAACAAAGGTAGCGACGATTGAACGAATGCTTACTTCTGTGCCAGGTACTCTTCTAGGTGTTCTTCAGCCAGCCTCATTTATTGTAGTCCTTACAAGAACCCCGGGGGGGAAAGTTTATCATTGTCTCTATCTTAGACATAAATCACTCCACGCTCAGAAAAGAAAGCAGTTGTCCCTAGGTGACATGGCAGGTAAGAGATAGAACCAGGAAAGTAGGGAGAGACCTCCCAGGATACTGGGGCCTCCCCTCAGCCTGAGAACAGCACGGAACACAAAATGCTAACCCTGCAGTAGCTTGTAAAAAATATATATACAGTCTGAGGAACCATACTTTACAGTCCCGGCTTGGTGACTCCCAGCGGGATGACCGAAGTCAAGCGCTGCAGCAGAGAACCCTATTGTAGTGCTGTTTAATCTTGCATTCCCCAAGTTTGTTAAACTGCGGAATTCTGTTCTGAATAACTTCTACTAACATTCTTATCATAGGTTGAACTGTACCCTCCCACACACAAAAGAAGTCCTACACTCCAGTACCTTAGAACGTGATCTTACTTAGAAATAGGGCTTAGGGGATGTCATTGGTTTAGTTGAAATAAAGTCACACTAGAGCAGGTGGGCCCTTAATCCAACACGATGAGCGATCTTGTCAGACGAGGCGTGAAACACAGAGAGCAGACCGCTGTGTTGACAACAGAGGCAGAGATCGCAGCGGGACGTCTGCCCGCGGAGGACTGACTGCCTGCAGGCACCAGGGCCAGAAGGAGCGGGCGAGATTCTCTCCTAGAAGAGTCCCGGAGAACATGGCCCTGCCGACACCTTGATTTCAGATTTCTAACCTCCAGAACTGTAAGACGATAAACTTCTATGGGTTCAAGCCACCCAGCCCGTGGTACTTTGTTACAGCAGCTTATGGAAGTAATTCAATTGTGGAAAACTAGCCTTCTACACAACACACTTGGAGAATGTTTACCTGGCCATGTGAAAACAGTCAGGTTATGTAATCACTCCCTGCCTCAGCTTTCTCATTTGTAAGATGAGGATAATAACACGTATTCTGATCCTTCTCAACGATAAATTCAACAGAGATTATAGAAGTAAACACAGGACTAGAGTTTTGACTAGTTCCTATTCCTCATTACGTCAGTCGGCATTTTTTTGGCTGCAGCCAACAGAAACCAACTCTGACTAACATGGGCAAATAGGAATTTACTAGAAGCTCACACAGTCAAAGAAAAAAAAAAATGAAGACTCAGGTCTTTGAAAGGGTAGAAATCAGGAAGCAAGCATTAATGGGCGGTTTCTTTGAGACACCAAGCTGAAAGAATGTCGGTGGTTTTCAAGCTCTGCAATAGTTTCCAGGGACCAGGCCTTTGATGGGACTAGCTGGGCTCAGAGCTCACCTCTCAGCCAGCTGGCAGGAGGGCACGTGAGCTGTCAGCCCCTTCAGGACAGCGCGCCTGGTGGGGAGGGCTCACCCCCCAAGGAAAGTCAGGGCACTGTGAACAACAGAAGAGTGAAAGGTCCCTGCGTGTAAACACTCAGGAAATTCAGCAACAGAAAGCTCTGTTCTTGGGGTTTTCTAGCAGCCTCCTGATTCACTGCACTCCTTTCTTCCAACTCCGTATCCAACCAGTAGTCACTGTCCCCCCACTTTCACTTTTTATTGTATGTTCATGTCGATTACACAAAATTATAGATGGCTTGCTATGTTTCTTATTGCACCAGATTAGTTGAAAATTGTTAGAAAGTTTGGGGGAGTAGGAGTGAAAAAAATCAACATTCAATGGTACCTGAGCAAAACAGAAACCAAAGGGATGATTTGCCCTGCCTGCATATAAACAAGTGTTTTGCGACGTCTGCATTTTTTAGGCAATGGAAACAGTTCGTAGATTCACCAAGTCTGATTGTGTAGCTAAACTTACCTCGTTGTGTTTAATTAACCAAGTGACTTCCAAACACTAACATTTTCTCCCCTTGTCCAAATATGATCAAAAGTCTTAAAGAATCCTTACTCTGAAATATCATATTTTTTAGATGCGTACAGCATAAAAGCAGCCTCCTGTGTTCTGAATAATTTACTTAAAGAATTATGTTTTGAATGCTTCCATATGCCCTGGACTAGAGAAAATGACTTGCCACCAAGTAGCTTCTTGAATTTGTTAATCAGCTGAACATTACCAGGGGTGGCTTAGACGCCCCCACTCCTGCTTTCCCTGCCACAGGTCACCATGCCTGCCTAGCAACACCTGGTGGTCAGCAGAGGGAACTGTCTGAATCAGTGACGTATTTAGGACTTGGCACTCCTGTAGCATACAAAACTGAAACTCATAGACACAGACAAGGGTATGGTGCTTACCAGAGGGAAGGGAGTGGGGAAGACAGGGGAGGTAAAGAATGAAATATTTGGTGACAGAAGATGACTTGACTTTGGGTGGTGGACACACAATGAAACATACAGATCATGTACCACAGAAATATATACTTGAAACCAATATGAACCTATTAATGTCACCCCAATAAATTTAATAAAAATAAATTTAAAAAATTTAAAAATAGTTTAGTCAAATGCTCTTCTGCCCTGTCCGATCAATTCCGTCTCCAGATTAGATAATTAGAAACTCTTTCAATATCTACTTTATTCATGTGTGTCTAGGCTTGTATTTAAAAGTCACTTTCTGTCCTTCTTTTAATTCTCCCACATTGGGTCAATTCCTTGAAAACATGCGTGTAGTGCATTTTATTGGTGTAAGAAAAATTTAAGACTTTGGAATGAGCAAAAAAGAGTACTGCAGGCCTGCAGTGGAAAGCTATGATTCATTTACATACCCATTTCCAGGATATCTGATTCTGTGGAGCTTGTGTTTTTCCTTGTCCTGGAGTTACTTTACAGCTCTATAAATTGTGGGTAACTCATAGCAATGCAAATCATTCTTGTCCACAGACATGCAAATAAATTCTGTCTGCTAAAGCTTCAACAGACTCAACTCTACTCCACTACCCAACCCAATTCCACCTCCCTAAGAAAAAACAGTTTTTGTCCATTTGTAAATAGATTTTAACATTCTTTTACTTTATGTAAATTTGTCTTTGACTTCTCCTTTGGACCAGTTGTGACTAGTTCCCTCTGGCGGGTTCCCTCATTAATTCATGAACTAAATACAATTTTCATTGTATTATATGTGAGTCGTGGTTTTATTTCTAAGCATTTTAATTGATTTTTAAATCAAAAAAATAATGTATTCTTTAGTATTGATAATTCAAAAAAAGACCTTATATTTGTCTGAGAAATAGCAGGATACTGCCAGTGTTAAACCTAAAGTAAGGGAAAGATAACAAAACCTGTGAGGGGTCTGAGGGTTACCCTACTTGCATTCTAACAAGTTAGTCTGCCGCAGCGCTGTGACGGCTGACAGAAGACCCAAGATCTCTGGACAGGACAATGGGACAAAGGAGGTTGTTACTCACAACACCGCGAGGAGGATGAGCTTCATGCATGTGTCGTTTCTCTTGCCCCCAAAGGTTACGAGGCAGAGTGGAGGAGCCCAGAAGGGCGCTCAAGCACAAGCAGGAGGCTCTCAGCACAGCGGAGGAAGCCTGAGCTTAGGGGACCCAACTCTTTCGGCATATGGGCCACAAGCACACCTGCCTGAATTTTGCCTCAGAGGGAGGCATTGTCCTTTATACCCTGGACAGTAAATACATCTGCCCGTGCTCTAGAAGGAGACACTATATTCAAGAAGGCTGTTGTTCACTAAACAAACATCCATGAGAAGATAGTAACTCTACTTGCATTTATAGAGAAACACAAGAGATCCTTGGAAAATTATCTCCCACCTAAAGGAAAGCCTGCGGTGTTGAATGCATGTAAACACATTAGAGAACATCTAGTTGGTGTCCAATGGGTCTCAGGCTCAAAATGGGAAAACCAGCCCGCATACTGAGCAACTCCTTCCCAACAGGGACACAGACACAAAATTCTTGTGGAAATGGTAAAAGAAATGCAAAAGTATGAATACACATAGACCCATTTGCTTCAAAAAGCATTTCCACACAGATATTTCCTAGCTTTGTCAGCTGACAGGGCCTAGAAGCAACAACACCCTGGTAGCAGCAGCACGATGCTGTGGGCTGAAGGTTTATGCTCCCCACCGCACCCCAACTTCGTAAGTTGAAATCCTGGTCCCCAGAAGTGATGGTATTAGGAGGCGGGGCCTTTGGGAGGTGATTAGGCCAAGAGGGTGGAGCCCTCGGAATGGGATTGGACCTCGCAAAAAGACCCGAGACAGCTTTCTTTCTTTCCCGTTGCTCTTGTTGTCCTGTGGGGTTACAACAAGACAGCAGCTTGCAGTTCAGAAGAAGGGCCTCACCAGGACCCAACTATGCTGGCACCCTGGTCTTGGGCCTCTCACCTCCAGAACTACGACAAATTTCTGTCGTTTATAAGCAACTCAGTTTGTGGTAGCTTGTCACTGCAGCCTGCATGAATTAAGACACAAAACGGGCGTCCAGACCTTGATAGACTATCCTCCAGCAAAAGGAGGTAGGGCTCTTTAGAGAAATAGATGATTCCAGGGGCAGAAAATATACAAGATGGGCCTGGAGCATCTTGGAGTAGCAGAAGGTAATCAAATGCTAAAAAATAGTTTTAATTAAAGAAATAATAACCCCCAGTGATGGGTTACGTCATCGGGACACAGGAGCCAACTGAAAGAGCCCAACTGCCTAAGCTGGGACAACTTGAGCAACAACATAAATAAAGTAGTGTTAGATTAATAGATTGGTCAATGATGGAATAAAAAATTAGGGGGACTAAACAAACCTGTTCCAAGGTTTCAAGAATTCTAACAAATTTATGTGAATACTCCACCCTCAAGAAGATGTGGCACAGATGCCCACTCCTTAATTGTGGGCTGCTCATAGTGGCTTTCTTTCAAAGAGTAGAGTACAGAAGGAGGAAAAAAGATGAATTTTATGGCGCAGAAACTGGACAAACACTACTTCAGTCAGGTGATCAAAATCAACATCAGCAGTGATAAGCCAGGTTGAGAGTATGTATGCACCCTTGGTGTGTAATCATGAGAAAAATACTAGAGCGGCCTCAACTAGGGGAGATTCTGTAAAATACTGGGCCAGTAATCCTCACAGCTGTCAAGTTCATAAAAAATAAGGGGGTTCTGAGAAACTCACAGCTAAAAGGAGCCTAAGGAGACATAACAAATAAATGTTATGTGAAATCCTAGATGGGATCACAGGAAACAGAAAGGACATTTGGGGAAAACCAAGTGAATCTAAAGGAAGTATGGACTTCAGTTAAAATAATGTAGCGATATCAGTTAGTCAATAGCGACAAATATGCCATACGTCAATGTCTACAATAGGGGAAACCGGGTGTAAGGTAAATGGGCATTCTCTGTACTATATATATTTTTCTATACACCCAAAATAATTCTAAAATAACACGAATAGTGTAATGAAAATGCATTTCCAATTCATCTTCATCTTAATTTTCATCCTGTGCAAGTGGAGATTCTGATGCAACAAGTTCCGTATTGTTAGGCTCACCTCCTATTTATTCAGAGAGGCCTTAATTCAGTAAGAACAGTTTTGCAATGAAAGCTTTTGTTTTGTCAGATCTTCCGTCCCTTTGAGGATTATGAAAGGATAGAAGACTGCCTTTTTAAAAGGTATACTTGGTTAAATTCAAGACTTTAATGCAGCGTATAACTCTTTGGTTGTCCCAAGATGGAAAGCACTCAAATTTTGGATTTTTAAAGAGTTCATTAAATAAAGGCACTACACTACCAACCACCACCAAACATGAAGAGTGAATGCCCACACGCACCCCACTCACAGGGGAAAGCTGAGAGCACTCACTGTCGCAGAAGGCGTCTGCTGAAAGTTGATGGAGATCAAGTACGAGTCCTGCTGCAACATTCGAAGGGTGGCAAACTGAGCCCACAGTGCTGCCGGGCACCTTGCTGTCAGCCCACTCCTTGTGGAGAGTGGACCACCCAAAGGAGACTGGGGGAATGCTGCTGCTGCTGCTTGCAGGCAATGGCGGAGTTCCAATGAAGGGGTGTGCTAGCGGAGCTGAGGTTTACAGAACACCTGGGCAGTCTGTTTAGAGCATAGTGGGGGGCCAGACATGGGAGCAATTGTAGGCCAAGGTCCCAGCTGTGTCTGGCAAGCCCCCACACCCTGCACTCGGGCTTAAGTTGAGGCTGCCTTGGGGAAGGGGTGCTTTTTTCTTTTGTGAGATAGTACTCTCCTCCAGTTAAGCACTAGAGGATGCAACTCCTGCTTTTTGCAGATTAGATAAGTGGGCTTTGGTATGAGCCTTTGTTCTCAACTCTAGATAGCAACAGAAAAATCCTCAACTAAATTGCTAACAGTTTTGTCAGTGCTTTGTAATATGCATACATTATAATAAATATAACAAGTTTCCTTTGTACAGTTTTGAGGACTAGGTGACATCCCTTAGAGGTTAGTTACTCCAGGTCTAACATACTTACAAATACAGTGGTGAACATTTTTGGATTATCAAAATAATATCAATTTGCAACCATTTTAAACTACAGAAAGGAATGAAATAATTATGGAAATAAATGTCAAAACTAGTGATTTTATATAAACATGTAAATAAATATTAAAACCAGTGATTTTATGTATTTCAATAGGGTTATTTTCATCACATCAGTGCAGGTAGATGCCAAAGTCTCAACAGCGCCCCCTTCTGTCGGCCCACGCATAGAAGAAGGTCCGGAAGGAAGCTCACAAAACTGATCATGTGATACCAAGTATTTCAGGAACTGGGAGTCACAAGAAGTAGGGTTTTCAGCCCTGGCAAGTGTGGCTTAGTTGGTTGGAGCATCATCCTCTAAACTGAAAGGCTGCCCAATTGATCCCAAGTCAAAGCATTTATGGAAGCAGCCGACTGATGTTTCTCTCTCTCTCTCTCTCTTTCTCTCTCTCTAAAAGCAATAAAAAATGTCCTTGAGTGATGATAAAGGAAAAAAGGAAGTAGGGCTTGCACTTTATACTTTGATCACTTCCATATTGTTTGAACTTGTTATGATGTGCATGCATTACTGCAAAAATTTTGTTCGAATCCAATGAGCATTTACTGTAATGATTTACCCAGAATTGTCAAGAGCATGGAAAGAGTGGACATCAGTTCCACCATTTGAGAAGGCAACTAGAGAGTATGCATTAAAAACCTAAACAAAATAGAACCCCTTTGACTCAGTAATCAGGATTTCCCCCCTAAGAAAATAATTATAGTTGTGGGAGAAATAGCCATGAGACTGTTCTTTGTAGCATGGTTTATAATAATGAGATGCCTGGGAATGAAATCTAAATGTGCAAGTGCAAAAAGCTTGGTTAACTGAATTATGAAACATGTATAGAATAAAATAAAAGGCATTTAATAGAAATAAGTACAAAGAGCAGACTACAAACCAGCTGGAGACTTTATGTGCTAATTTTTAAACAGCAAACCCAGACCTTTTATTAGGCTGAAAGGTGTTGAGTTCTGCAGATGATCTAGGTACTGTGACATTTTCAAATTTTTAATGAGCATATTTAATATTGGTTCATAAGTATTTCAATAATAACAGGTACAGAGTGCTGGGACATTTTGTGGTATTGCTTTGGTGTCTAATTAACAGAAAATGGCATTAACGAATGCTACAGTCCCTGCCCCCCGCCCTGCTTTGGTGTAGCTTTAAGCACATGGAAGGCTCCAGAAGACTAAGCACAGCTTTTCTAAGGCTCTGTCCCATCAGCACTTCTGCTGGGAGCAGCACCCTCTCCTGGGTTGTGCAACAAGGCACGTACTCTCAGTGCAGACATCAGCACCCTTGGTGTCAGGCACCAGAGCCTGGATGCAGCTGACCTCAGCAAGCATCACCTGCTACGGTAGCTGCATGGGCTGCAGGAGAGAACCATATGGAGAGTCAACAGGAGAAACCTCCGGTAACCCATAGGAGGTGAGTGCACAGGAGTCACCGCCTGCAGAATCTCCAAAATACATAAGGAACCAGAGAAGGGGGCCAAAGCTCCCATCACAGAAGGTACATGCAGAGCTCAAGATATACCATATCCAACTGTTGTTGGGAGGCTAGATTTTTCCCCAGACTTTCAGGGCTGGGGCACACAGGTTTTATGTCTGCTTCAGGGTCACTGGATACCAGGGGCATCTTCAATCTGCAACACATTCAGACAAGGTCTTTCCCAAAATGCGCTTCTGAAGATATAGATGCTTGGACTTCCAGTTGTCACCCATCCTTTTAACCTTTCCTGCCAACGTCTAGATTAGCTGAGTGGCATTAAATGTAGCTGAGGTCACCGAAGAGATTTTTGAATAAGCTATTTTAAAAGTTACTGACATCATCAGCTCAGAGCTGTTATTCCTAAGTCAGCAAAACATCTTCTCCACTGCAGCCACGGCCCTTGCTGCTTCCTGCCTGGCTGTTCAGGGCACAGTCAGGCACCAGAGCTGGGGGGCGGCACCAAAGCATGAGTCTTCATTACCTGTCTGCTCCCACAAGTAGGCGTTCAGGTGCTCTGAGGGGCATGCCACACATAAATAAGTAAATAAATAAATAAATAACCCCTAAATGGGAGCAGAAGCTGGGAGTGGTATAATAGATATTAAGCAACATAGCATCTTACTGATCCCACCAAGATACAGGTTAAAAAATAATGTAACCTAAAGTGTTTATTTCACTCCTCTCAGACTTCACAGTCCTATATCGCCTGCCTTCCACTGTCTGAAAATAGTTGTTACATATGTTTTGTTAGATGTTCTAGTTGTTTATTACAGCATGGAAATTCTTGTTGCCATTAAAACTTCATGCAAGGAAAAAGTACAAGTCAGAAATTCGATTCTTCATAATTTATCAGAGAGTTATAGAATGTCTCCAAGGTCAATTTAAATAGTAGTGTGATCATTTTAAACATACACAAACAACAACACCAATTCTTACCTTTAAGAAGCTTTATTAAAATCCGTATGGACTAAATATTATAATTTAGGTACATTTAAATGTATATACGGAGATATATACATTGGCCATGAATTGATAATTGTTGAAGTTGGGTAATGAGCACTGTGTACTTGTTGTTTCAAATTTTTTATAGTGAAAATTTTTCTGAAATCAATTGTAAGATTGATTTAATGCCCCCTCCCACTGTGTCAACTCTGGACAAATGACCTGAGAGTGGGTGTTTGATGGTGGAAAGGGGCAGACATGAAGGCATGCAACACGGAAAAGAAACTGAAGGGAAGGGAAACTGAAAAAGCCACGGCAGTCTTCGACCGCTACATCCTATCGGTTGAGATGACAGCAGTCCCTCATAACCCCAAATCCAGGACGTGGCGCCACGCCAGGCTGACGGTGGATTCTGCGCTCCCCGCGTGGCTGAGAGGTGGCGGAAACTGCTCAGTGCACGTTGTTACTGCTGCCATGCGTCGGTCCTTATTTTAGAGAGTGAGATTTCACAAATCTTAAAAACAATCTGTCTTATCAAACTCCTGCTAAATAGAACCTGGGTCACCATGGTAACAGCAAAGGCAGGCATGGGGGAGGGATGCACACTTTGTCAGGTGAAAAGCAAAACTCACAGAAAGCATCCTATCCATCCCTCAGGATCCAGCCCAGACTTCCGTCTCCTCTCAACCCCCATGGCCTCCTCTATACAGCTACGCTACAAAACGCCTAGTCGATGCATCCAAGGCAGGTATCAATACCTCCATTTTGTAGAAGGAAAAATTGACGATCAGCAAGACTAAGAAATTCTCCGAAGTCTAATAAGTGCCAACGCTAAGAGTGAAACCCGGGTTCCCCTAGCCCAGGCCCACGTTCTCCTGTCTCTGACCCTGCAGCATCTAGCGTGTGTGAGCGCTCATTCAGATGTTGTCCGTGCAAACCTGTATATCGTGGCTCATAAAAATAAACAAAGCGGACAACATCAAAAGGCAAAGGTAAACATAAAAATAATTTTAAGCATTTAAAGGTCCAGAGTGTTTTTTAAGATCTTATTTATTTATTTTTTTGGGGGGGGAGGGAGGGAAAGAGAGGTAGAGAAGCGTTGATGTGTGAAAGAAGTATGGATTGGTTGCCTGTCGCACGCCCCCAGCCAACCCAGGCGTGTGCCCTGACTGGAAATCAACCTTCAGCCTTTCAGTCTGTGGGTCGTGCCCCCCCCCTCAGAGCCACCCAAGTCAGTGCAGGTCCAGAGTGTTCTGAGAACCCGTACTTTATTCTTCTCTCCCAAATTTAAACTAAGTAAGAACCTAATATTAGAATACAATCATATGGGAGAAATTTCTTTCTATTATGGAAACCTAAGAAGAGACACACAAAAAAAGAGCCACTTGGGGGATGGGCCGAACAAGCAATATTCTAAGGCATCAATCAATACATCTAAATATAAATATATATCTAAATATAATTAAGATAAATAAAACTTAAACTGTTCAGGTGTGTTCACACAGCTCCTCAAATAAGCAGTGCAATGTGAATCAGCTTTATTCTTGCTCAGTGGCTACAATAAATCCTGTATTTAAACATTTTAACATATGGTACAGGAAAGGATATTTATCATCTCAGACTGATTTCTAAGTAAGGCGTTTTTATTTGTTGTCAGTGTTATTTGGGGGTATTGTTTATTTAGGAATTTTTTTATGTTTTGTTGAACGTAAATACAAATTTCATCTTCAGTGCAGCCGCCTGGCCACACCTGAAGACGGAAGTCAGGGGGGTGGGCGCTCTGGGGGGAATGCTGACTGCGGCCTGGAGGCTGCTGCTGGGACAGAACACCGTCACTCGCCCCTGCTGCAGCGGATGGATTCGAACTACGTGTTAGTCTTCCTGTCATCGTTTATGGAAGATGTGACATTCTAAAAGGACCCATGCCTCACACCCCGTACAAAAAATTAATTCCATAGCTCTAAATGTAAACCCTAAAACCAGAAAAACTTGCAGAACAAAAAATCATTGAGACTCTGGGTTAGGCAAATCCATAATGCATAAGAAAATCAAATTGATGAGTTGGAATTCTTCAAAATTAACAACTCCTGCTCCTCAACATACACCACTAAAAAAATGAAAAGGCAAGGCACCGATTGGGAGAAAATATCCACAGATTATATTTTTGTCCTGTATCTGGAATAGATGAGGAACTCACAAAACTCAATTATAAAAAACAAACAATCCAATACAAAAATTGTCAAAAAGAAAAAAGACCACTTGGTAGTTGGTTGAACGAGGGCCTCCCAAGGATGCCCACATCCTAATCCCAGAATTTGTGAATATGTTACTATTACCTTACATGGCAGAAAAAGGCCTGTGAATGTGATGAAATTAAAGATTTTGAGCTGGGGGGATGGGGTTATCCTCCATTATTCCACTGGGCCAACACAATCACAGGGGTTTCCACCGAAGGAGGCAGGAGGGCCTGCATCAGGAAACGCGGCGTGGCGACGGAGCAGAGAGGCCGAGAGGCGCTGGGCTGCGGATTTGGAGACGAGGCTCCGAAAGGCTCCAGAGTCAGAATGCAGGTGCCTCTAGAAGCTAGAAGAGAGGAGGAAACGTTTTCCCAGACTTGTCAGAAGAAACTGTCCTTCCAACACCTTATTTTAGGACTTTTCACCTCCAAACTGTAAGATAATAAATTTGTGCTGTTTCAGGCTGCTAATTTTGTTGCCATTTGTTACAGCAGCAACAAGAAACAACTGCATATTCACACATATATATATATACGCATATACGTATATACACGTATATTCCCTTCATAATTTTTCTTTAAACTTTTTGTATTTTATGCAGTATTCAGTGTGTGTGTGTGTGTATAAAGAAAACAGTTTAACTGTTATATATATGCATAAAATATAAACAGTTTCGAGAAACGTTAAGAAGTGAACACGTGTAACCATCACCCATGTCAAGAAACAGAGTGCTTCCAGCAGCCTAGAAGGCCTGTGTACCCCTCCCCATCCTATATCTCCCCCTCCTCTCACAGATCACCACTCTCTGGACTGCGTGACAATCATTTTCCATTTTCCTTTATAATTTAAGTGTATACATAAAAGTGCATCTCTAGCCAGCATAGTAATTTTGCTTGTTTTTCAAATTTTTAAATTGTGGTAAAAGGCATAACATACAAATGTCCATCTTAATGATTTTAAGTGTACAGCTTAGCAGGATTAAGTACATTCATGTTGTTGTTCAGCAGAGCTCCGGAACTTTTCATCTTGCAAATCAAAACTTTATGCACGTTAAACAACTCCCACTTGCCCTCTACTGACCCCTGTAACCTCCCTCCTTTCTGTTGCTATGAGTTTGACTACTTTAAATAGCTCATGTAAGTGAAATCATACAATATTTGTCTTTTTGTGACTAGCTTATTGCCCACATACTATGATATCCTCAAGGTTCATCTATGTTGTCAAATGTATGAGAATGTTCTTCCTTTTTAAAAGCCAAATAATATTCCTTTGTATGTATCGATCACATTTTGTTTATCTATTTATCAAAGGACTTTGCGTAGCTCTCACCGTTTGGCTATTGTGAATAAAGGTGCTGTGAACATTATTGTACAATGATCTCTTTAAGACTCTGCTTTCAATTCTTTTACATGCTCACAAGTAATAGAGCTGGGCTATATGCTAATTCTACTTTTTATATTCTTGCGGAAACATCACACTGTTTTTCATAGGGGTGCACCATTGTACATTCCCACCCGTAGTACACAAAAGTTCCGATTTTTCCACGTCCTCGTCAACACTTGCTATTTTCTGATTATTTGCTACTGGCCATCCTATTGGATGTGCGATGGTAGCTGATTCTGATTCTGATGTGCAGTTCTCTAATGATGAGTGATGTCGAGCATCTTTCCATGCGCATGCTGCTCATGTGTACACGTTCTGTAGAGAAATGTCTATTTGGGCCATTTGTCAGTTTTTAAATGGAATAATTAGGCTTTTTGTTGTTGAGTTGTAGAAGTTTGTTTATATATTCTGGATATTAAACTCTTACCAGATATAGGATTTACAAATAGTTTCTCCCATTGCATAGGTTGCCTTTTTACACTACTGACTGTGCCCTTTGATTCAGAGAAATTTTTAATTTTGATACAGTCCAATTTATCTATTTTTGCTTTTATTGCCTGTGCTCTTGGTAGCATATCCAAGAAATCATTGCCAAACCCAATGTCATTAAGCTTTTCCCCTACGTTTTTTCTAAAAGCTTTATATATATATTTTTGCATAAGAATGCCAGTATTTCCAACAGGCTTTACTGGAAAGACTGTACTTCCCCACCCTGCAAAGGGTCTTCACACTCTTGTTGAAAATCATTTGACCAACTGTGCAAGGGTTTATTTCTGGGTTCTCTATTGTATTCCATTGGTCTATGTCTGCCTTCATGCCAACACCAAACTGTTTTGATTACTGTAGCTTAATTTTGCTTGTTTTAGACCTTTATGGATCCTATTATCCACATTTCTGAGGATCTTATTTCTTTTGTTTAGCATTGAGAGATGCATTGATATTACTACATACATCTCTAAATCATTCATTTTCATTGAAATAGTACTCTATTGCTCAAAATGTATCCATTCACTTGTGCAGTAGTTCCAATAGGTTCTCTCTTCCATCTTCGGAGCTACTGCCCTCCCTCAGGCTGAGCTGCTAGGAAGCCCCTGTCTGTGGGCTGGTAGGAGCTTGACCATCGTCTCCCCTCTGACTCTTGCCAAGGGGGAAATGGTTGAAACTGATCTCCCAAGAAACCTCTTCATTGCTGGTGTCAACACAGAAACAAATGAGAAAGCCCTTGAAGTAGTATTTGGCAAATATGCACGAGTAGTGGAAGTGCTCTTGATGAAAGATCGTGAAACCAAACAAATCAAGATTTGTTTTTGTCACTTTTGAAAGCCTGACACTAAGGATGCAGCCAGAGACATGATGGCTTTCCTTGGATGGAAAAGCCATCAAAGTAGAACAAGCCACTACAGAAACCATCATTTGAAAGTGGTAGATGTGGACCACCACCTCCACCTCCAAGAAACAGAGAAGAAGAAAAAGTGGAGGAACCATGGAGCATCCCTCACGTGGAGGGCACATGGGTGATGGTGGCTATTCCATGAATTTTAACATGAGTTCTCCCAGGGGACTACTTCCAGTTAAAAAGAGGACCACCAGGAGAAGTGGGGGGTCCTCCTCCTGAAAGGTCCACTCTTTCAGGACCAGTTGGCAGCAGCAGTAGAATGGGAAGAAGAACTCCTGTGTATCTCAAGGGAGAGATTTGGAGGCCTGCCTTGAAGGGACCCCTGCCTTCTGGCAGAGATGTTTATTTGTCCACAAGAGATGACGGATATTCTACTAAAGACAGCTGTTCAAATAGAGATTACCCAAATTCTCGAGATCCAAGAGATTATGGGTCACCACCAAGAGATAATACTTAATGTAATTACGGCCTTCCAGTTCACATGATGAGTATCCATCAAGAGGCTGTAGTGATAGAGATATCTTGGCTTTGGTCGTGACCATGACTGTTCAGATCATCCAAGTAGCAGGTCCTACAGGGATTCATACGACAGTTATGATAACTCACGTAGTGCTACTCCTGCATGAAGACCCATCACTGTATGGTGGAAGCAGTCGCTATGATGATCACAGCAGCTTATGTGTACATGATGGCCATGGAGACAGATATTCAAGGAGCCTAAGTGGTCTCTACTCAAGTGGGTGTGATCAGGTTGGCAGACAAGGAAGAGAGCTTCCCCTTCTAGGGAAAGGAGGTACCCTCCTCCACATGATTCCTACTGCAATTCAAGCCACAGAGCACGGAGGGGTGGTGTCCCTAGAGAAAGCCAATCTGAAGAAGGGGGTGGGGTGGGCCAAAGCAGAAATTAAAAACAAAATTTTGGACCAAAATCCCTGCTCAATGAAACAAACAAAAAGTAGAACCTATTCTGTCATAACTACCCAAGGATTACTAAAAGAAAAAATTGTGTTACCTTTTTAAAATTTCCTAAGTTCCCCTTCCATAATTTTTATGTTCTTGTAAGGAAAAAAGTAAATGTGTTTAATTTTATGACATCGCTTTCAGCAAGCAAATGTTAAATGTGTTAAGGCTTGACTTGTATACTAGTGTTGTAATTTTCCAAGTGTCCCTAAAGGCCACTTTCTAAGTATTTTTCTAGTAAATGAGCCAAGCAATTCTAAAATCTTCTACAGACATCTAGTCATCTAGAATGGAGAGATGAATCCCAATGCCCAGACCAGCTAGCTGTTAAGAGGGTGGTCAGGGTGTGGTACTCTTAGAATATCACACTGTCTTCAAAGGGAAATCTCAAATGTTCTCAGTACGAAAAACCTGAGATCAGATGCTTATGTAAATAAAGTGCTATTCCGCCCTGGCTGGTGTGGTTCAGTGGGTTGAGGGCCAACCTGTGAACCAGAAAGGTCAAAGGTCGATTCCCACTCAGGGCACATGCCTGGGTTGCAGGCCAGTCCTCACTGGTGGAGTATAAGAGGAACTGATCCATGTTTCTCTCTCTTTCTTTCTCCCTCCCTTCCCCTTTCTCTGAAAAAAAAAAAAAAAAATTAACTAAAAAAGAAAGTGCCGTTCACCAGGTAAACCCAAAACAGATGGGTAATGCTGGCCACATTTGCCTTTCTGACATTTCCTTGGGAATCTACAAGAACCTCCTCTTCCCCCACTCCCCCAATAAAAGCATTTAAGTGTGTGTTAAGCAACTACAGAATGCTTAATAAAAAGTTTGTCCAATACCAAATGGTAATAATAAATAAAATATATCCATTCTAGTGCTGGTAGATATTTGATTCTTTTCCCATATCTGTAATACTTTTTTGGAAATGGATTGCTGCTATTTGGTTTCCTTGGGCTTTAAATTCTTTTTCATAGCCACCCGAGTATATTTTATAGTCTCCTTTGACATTCTTCATCTTTGTGATTTCATCTTTTGTTATCAGAAACAGTTTACCTATAGCTATTTTATGTTTCCTGTCTGCTATTCTAATATCTGAAGTTCTTGGTAGTCTAACTTTGCTGTTTATTAACTGTGTGGAATCTCATTCTCTTTTCATCCACATGCTTTTGGGCTGTGGCTTCATTTGCCTCCTGTTCAATTCTTTTCTCAGTGGCACTCAAGATCTTGACTTTGGAAAGGACACATGGACAAAACCAAGGGGAGGGTGGAAGCAAGGGAGGGAGGTGAGTTTGCAGGGGGTGGGGAGAAAATACAGACAACTGTAATTGAATAACAATAAAATAATTCAAATTAAAAAATCTAAAAAAATTCTTTGGGTTTATTTTTTGTTTTTTTCCTTTGGAAGTCTCTGTTTGCTGTGATATAAGCAATGCAATAAAAAGTGTGCTGTATGTAGGTTCCAGTAGTTTTGTAAGAGGAGACTCTCTGGTCCACCATCCTGTCAAAAGCAGAAGTC
>PVKM010030384.1:0-17288 GCA_004027735.1 Carollia perspicillata
GTGTTATGAGGAATGTCTTTGTTATCAGACCTTAGCTTAGGTTAAAGCACCTGCTCATTCACTCTTTCTGTCAGGTGTCTATTCCAAACACTTAGGCAACTGATCACTCTCTTATCTGAACATCTATCATATCATGAATAAATTATGGTTCCATTCATCATCAAATATTATGCACCAACACAAAGCTGAGCTATAACTCTGCTGGCCCGGAGTTAGCATCACTCTGCTGTGACATGTCAACTGGTGAAATACCGAACTTCAGAGTAATGTTTATGGTATATTTTTATTTTTGTCTAGAAATGTGTATGCACATGGGAAAGCATATCTGTTTGCTGTTTAAGCATGAAAAAAATGTACAAGGATATTCTCAACTGCCAGGAAAGTAGATTTAGAAAGGGGATAGGGCTTATTTTTACTTTGTACATTTTATACTGTTGTGTTTGCATCAATAAGCACATATTCTGTCCTTTGAATAACTAATAAAGAAAGTGTTAAGTGAAATTTTAAAAAAGTGATCTGGGGTTGGATTTAATTTTTTTTTTTTAATTTAAGCGCCCAGCTACTATGGACTCCAATGCCATCACTTACTAGCTGTGTGATGCTGCAAATTTTATTTATCTTTTTTATACCTCAGTATGCAAACCAGTACAATAGGAATAACAACAATACAGATCAGAGGAGTGGTGGTAATAATTGTGTTAATACATGTAAAGCACAGAACAGTGGCCTCTACTAAATAATAAACACCATCATCTAGTATAAATGGTTGTGTATCAGGGCTATTTCTAAAGAACTAATTTGCTAAGGTTTCTGGATAATGCTACTGGCTTTGTAGCCAAAGCATAGTCTATGCAGATACCTGCTTTTGGCTCAGAACTTTGGATGGTTCTAGCCACTTAAATATTGATAGGGGAAGGTAAGAACTGCAAGTTTTTCTCATTAATAAAGAGTCAAAAGTGATCAAAGGGGGTAATACCTATTGAAGTTGGTTAGTTTTAACTAGGCAATTTCAACCCCTAAAATATCTCTGTAATTCAGGCAGAAACTACCAGTATATATTTCTAATTTGGTTTCCGGATAATTGTGGCTTTCTGGTTTCTAAGATGAAAATCGACGTTCAGCTATAAATGTCAAGTCAGGCAGCAGAATGCTAATTAAGTCATCTGGTTAAATACTCAAGCTTCAAAAATGACATTCTTCTCTCACCTGCCCACCTGTGAACTCAGCATCAGAAGGGAAATAAAGCTTTCATTATATAAAACAATATAGTAATATATCATCATTTTGATAGTTGAATGATGTTAAACACTATCAATTTTCTGTTGTCCTCATCTTACTGAAATAAAGAAAAAGAAAATGCAATATTGTAGTTTTTTTTTTTTTTTAAAGAGAGAGAGAAAGAATTAGTGAGTAAAAGGAGTGACTTGACTTCTGGGGTGGAAGGCGGGTTTATGCACCCGGGCTGTCCCGATGCTCTAGCACGAGCACTGGGGCAGCCCCCGGTGCCCACGTGTGGGCGAAAAGCAAGAATATCCGAGGTATTCTGTGTTGCTAAACCTACACCACTGTTGGTTTAAAATATAAAGTGCTTAAAAAGCCATTATTCTCCGAAAAACACAAAATCTCTCAGGACTTGTTTTTTAAGCTATTTTAAGATGATTTTAAATAATGTATTAAGCTAGATACAACACACTAAAATATGTAAGTGCTTAAGATACTTTTAATGGAGAATAAAAAGGATAATTATCTCTCCATGTCACTGAACGTCATTTAAACCATACAAGAAGAGGTGTTAGTAAACAATTGGTAGAAATAACATTAAAAACGACAAAGCGGTATGGTTTGGAAAGGAACCAGATGTAATGGATACAGCAGACCGAGCCTGTCGGAGGGTTTCCCTTTCTTTAATACTCATGCCCCTGGCAGCCTGCCCTGCTCATGGTCCCATTTCACCAGGAAACAAATAGCAACAGGAATCCAACTGTTTGGTCCCATAAGCACAAAGATTTGATTCCCCGCGTGCGCAGAAAGCAGAAATCTATTTGATAATGGAACTAGGAAACGTTTCTTCATAATACAGAAGAAGTAACAACAGGTGAAGCTGGTAGATCCCACCTACCCTGGGCTGTTTTTGTCCTTCGTCATTTCTGTGCAGGCCAGAGGCAACCTTATAGCCTTGTGCGAGCCAGTCGGATCCGATGAGCGTTCTGTTACTAGTGAGCCGGGTATTTGACGTCTGGCGAGCTCCGCCCACACCTCCTTCGGCCGGCTGCTGGGGGAGGGGCTGCCACGCTGAAAAGCGACTACGGAAAACGAAGATCCCAAACTCCACGGAGCAAGCTTTGAACATGACGTTCGGTGAGTGCAACAAAGGAGGGTGTTAAATGCAATTGTCTTCAGCTATGCATGTGGGAAAGGTGCATTACAAGTGTATGTTTTCTTTGCAGCATATCATCTAAACCAGACAATAAGATGTGTTAGTACATGCTGGGTAGCGCTGTGGTGGGATTTCTTTGTAGCACACCAAAAAACAAACAAACAAGGCCACACTGGCGATTTAAAGAGAGTGCCCATATCAGACTTTTAACCACCAAAGAATACAAAAATAATGATGCCAACACCATTCTAACTATAATTCGTTGTGTTCCTACTATGTGCTAGGCGATGTGGTAAGTACTCATTGCATTACTTAATCTCTCAGTGGCCTGTGAGGCAGGTACTATTCATATTTCCACTATAGCAAAGAAAGAATGGAAATCAGTATGGTTGCAGAAACGTGGTCAAGGTCAAAGAGTAAATGCAGAGATGGAATTTGAATTCTGTCCTTTAAGATCTCAAAGACTAACTTGTTGACCACTTTACCACATTTCCCTCACCTTGTTACATTATTTTCAACAGGGCCCTTCATATCACCAGAACATTCTTCCTAAATATTAAAAGAAAAATAATTAGATAAGATAGATTTGGTAATTTAATGTGAGCATTACAAGAGATAATCCTCAGTTACTCTTAAATAATGCCCTCAAAAAGTTCAAAATACCTTCAAAAAAACATTTAACTTTTAATATATTTCCAAAATCTGAAATGTAGATGGTAACATTAAAAATGGAAATACGAGCTCTGGCTGGGTAGCTTTGTTGGTTGGAGCATCAGCCTGATACACCAAGGTTGCAGGTTCGCTCCCTGGTCAGGGCACAACGAGAAGCAACCAATGAGTGCAGCAGTGAGTGAACAACAAATCGAAGCTTTATTCTCCCTCTCTTTCTAAAAAAATCAATAAGTAAAAATTTTTAAAAAATGAAAATGATCCTTCAGTATCATTTCCCCAGCATCATAACAAATGGAAGCAGCAGAAAAAGTGCAATGTCATTTAATGGCATGTTGAGGGTGGGATAAAAACTTAGATTTCTTCCACCAGAGATCATTGTGAAAATTTAATTTCTAAGTGGAGAAGCTTCCTATGGATTCAGAGAAGCCATGAAATAGGATAACCCCAGGGCATTTCCACACCTTGACTTGTGAAGAAAAGTAACAATGAGTTAGAGCAGTTTCCTCAGAGTATAAGCCCATCTGCCTGGAAACCACATTTGAATACACAAGGTGTCTACCTTGCTGATTTCTAGAGATAATAGTGAAGAGGAATGAGCCACCTTTCACCACACTTATATTTTCCATTCTTATTCGTCTGCTTGACCTGGAGAAGAAAACCGTCACAAAGCCAACCAACATTTCATAGCCCAGTGAGAAGGGGCTCTGCTTGCTTCCCCTGCACACATTAGGGTGTGAAAAATGTGCCTAGACTGTGATCTGGTTAATGCTTCTGTTTTCCAGAGCCCCAACCGCAGGAGAAGTGAAGGCCAGCTTACTTGTAAGGGAGGACTTTATCTGGCCCAATAAGAAAACCCCATTTTTGCCACTCTCCTTTGGAAGAAGCTACATTTTTATTGCTTTTGAGAGGTGCAGTAAGAGATGACGTAACTATGCACAGAAATTCTTCCTAAGGCTTTGTTAAACTGTGAACCAGTTAGCATGAGAGTCCTTTTATTTCTTTCCCTAGGATTTTTATTCAGGTAAAGTCTGATTAAGTAGATGTCTAGAATAAACTGAAAAGGTAAATGAAGTCTAGAAAAGCCATGGATGGCAATCAAGGAGGGTGTTCCATGTCTTGGCAAAAATGAGGAGAGGACACATGGGAACCAGGCAAGGTGATGGGGCTGGTCTTCTGGCCCAAGCTGTGGGGGTGCCATCTGGGGGTGCTGCCCTGAAACATGCCCAGTTACTAAGGAGCAGTTCCCAGCCAATGGGCACCAGGCTACCAGCCTCAGAGCCCTGCACATGCATTTGCCTATGTTTGGACAGACTTAAAATTTAGCAGTGAGGCCTCGTACATTTTATGTCTTTGTTGTTAGTTTGTCTACAGTGATTCAGGGTTCACCTTCTTGGGTATTTAGTGCCAAAATAAGCCTCTTAAGTGACTACAAACTTGTCAGCAGTCCGTGAAGTTATACTAGAAATAAAGTAACTGAGATTAGTGTGTCTGTCTTCTCCACGGCACTGCAGGGCTCTTTAACAACAGGAAAGCAGGTGGGTGTCATCAGGTCTGCTTTAGTAGTCTCCATTTAATGTCCTATAAATGGAGGGCTCTGTCAGTAGACTCATTAGAAAAAGGATTTAGAAACATCAGAAAAAGAACTCTCTTTGAATTCCTAATGCCTATCCCCAAGGTCATATATAAGATATTTTATATCTGTTCTTTAATACTGCAATTTTTACTAAATTCTCCTAATTTTAATATCTGTATGGTGTATATAGATGTTTGTATGTGTAGACATAGAAATTTTCTGTACAAAATTTGAAATTAAATGTTTCAAAAGATTGTTTCTTTTTTTTTAAAGTGAAAGAGGGATGGATATATTTAACAGGTGTTTATGTTTATAAGTCCAAGCTCCACTGTAAACATAAATGATGGTTAAATTATACTGTGGGAATGTCATAAATGAGAGGGCACTATTTTATATATTTAACCTGAGAGTCGACTGGTGAAAAACACTGGTCATCTAACATGCTGTACTCATGTTCTAATTTCAGTTTGGCACTACTTTATATTTTACTATGTTTTCCTAAGATGAAACATAAACTTTTACTACTGTTATTAGTAATTCCAACTGCCAAATATTATTTTCAATATTGTTTTTTAACTGCCTATATCTAATGACCTCATAACTTCACACCTAACCCAGTGCCTCCTTGAAAAGAAACAAATGAGAGTGGAAACCCTGGATAGTAATCTGTTCATCAGTGGACTGATATTTTTAGATGCATGCTTGGTCGATAGTAAAGTTTAACGATCCAATTTTATTGAGTTGGCAATTATTCTATGACCTGGATCGAGAGAGGAATGAAATTCTCTTTTTACTCTTAACTATCCACCAGATCATTCAAATAATGTTCACTTACTGAAATCAGCAGTGCTTTCAGCATAGAGAAAGAAACTCACATTCTCCTTGTGCTGACTGCCCTGTGACATGTATTAGTGTTAAGGACAAATCGTGCAGTGGTCCACGTGGCACCCCTGAGCACAGCTGTCCAGGGGAGGCCACACTGCTTTCTTCAGAGCAGAGCTAATGTTCCACAGCTTCTGGGCGACCAGGTGTGGGTGCCAGGGTAGGGACAAAGCAATCGATTATAAATCTATGACACTCCAGACAACACCTACTGTTTCTTAAACTGCTGTCCACTCCGCATACTATCAGGGCAGTCCCACATAGGGGAGCACCCCATGAATCCCCTCTGTGACAGATATTTTCCCCATTTCAGTACAAATGAAATTAAAAGGTCAATTAAGTGAAATTTTATTCATGCCTATAAATAGTCAGAGATTTACCTATTATAAGACATTGAGAAATTATCTTATGATGGATTTTAAACAACAATTACCCGGAGGTGAAGATCAGCATAAAGGATAAGATGTACTTTGGAGCTTACACATCTGAATTTGAACCCGGACTGTGCCACTTCCTAGTATTGGATCAAAGGTACATATGATGGATGGATGTTACTTGGTTTTGTTTTTCTCACCCAAAGGTCGCCCCCATGTCTTTTGGGGGAAGGTACAATGTACCACTTCTCTCCATGGGTTTGAGTTGTGCTGACCTACTTTCCTGCCCAGAGGGAGCATGTGATTCAGGCCAGGCAAACAAGGAAAATGCAACTGAATTCCAGAACTGTGTAGGAACTGCAGGGAGAGGCGGCATGGCTGGTCACCGGGGAGTGGAGAGCTGAGAGGGTGTGAGCAGGCAGCTGTTGGAAGCCATTCAGCCGGCTCAACAGGGAAGGCTGTGTGTGAGGGTGGCTGACTGGGAGAAGGCACAGCCAAGTGACAGACAGAGGGAGATCATATGCTCCCTGGGCTCAGGCACGATAGAAGCCAGTCTGTCCTGAGAGTTATTATGAATTCCCAAGACATGAATTATTAATACCTAGATTTCCCATCACTTGAAATTGTAAGATCCTGACAAAAACTCTAAGTTATCAAACTTCCCTTAATTTCACATTTTTATCTGCTCTATGGCATTCATGGTTTTATGATCAAAATACATGACATCACCTGTTTCAAAGTACATTGAAATCTCCAATTCTTTTGGTAATTGTGTACATGATGCTACAGTATTACAGCTCTTACTGAGTTTTTCGGTGTTTTTTTCATTACCTTTTCAGTTTAGCAAAGTTCACAATTTTGTAACAACAATGGCTTTTCTTAAATTTTAGCAAGCGAAACGCAAAACCCTCTGAAAAGTTTCTCTGATTTGGTGGAACACTAGTGTCGCTTAAACCACTGGGTCCACAGTAATTCACATGATCATATTGCTATGCACACCTACACAAACCTGCATGCATATAATATCAAAATGAAAAGTTTGAGTTTTAATAGCAGAAAACATACATCACTAGGGTGCAAGGTCAGAAATGCACACGATTTAAAAATGTATGAAACTTAAAGGAGAAATGTAATATGGTTCCTTAAAAAAGGTTTTATGTTGGTTATTTTTCCCTCCTAAAATGACTTTTAAGTTTGCATAGGAACATTTTATGAATGATAGACTAATCCTCTAAGCAAAATTAATAATAATAATTTCAATGTAATTACTTTTATAGATGAATTTAACTGATAGTTTAAAACAATAGAAATGTTTAGTCTGTTACACATCCACAAGGAGAAACAAAGCATATATTTAAAAGAATGTTTCTTTAAGCATTGTTTAAGTGAAAAATAAAAGTAACTAAAACTGAAAGTACCATCTAGAAATAATAGAATGGATAAATAAAATGTATGGAATAACATACCACAATTAAAATGACTGGCCTTGATGGATGGATGGAGATATGGAGATACGTACATACAAACATGGACATACTTTGGAAAGAACGTTGATTGAGAAAAGTAAGATGACATAAGATACATACAGTATGATATAACTTATATGTACTCTTAGAAATCATAGAACACTCTATTTCAGTATTTCCTCAGTCAACACTTACTTCTGGGATACCTACTTTATGTCAGCCATTACTCTAAGCACAAAAAGGATATAATCAAAAAAGGCCTCCGACCAAATAAAAGCTTATGATCTAGATCAAGAAATAGACAGCAAACAGATAAATGCATGCATACTTATATACATACGCAAATTCTGTCAGGTGGTGGAAGAAAAATAAAACCTGGTAAGGGATTGTGAAGGCAGTTCAACTATAAATCGATTGGTCTCCCCAACCCACCAGGAGGTGACTTTTGAACAAAACCCAAATGCAAGCAGTGAATACTGAAGCCACAAGAGACAGGCCTGCAGAAGGGTAATCCAGGACGAGGGACAAGCAAATGCAGAGGCCCAGAGATGGAAATGTGCCCCCTGAGCGGCCAGGAGGCCAGTGTGCCTGGAGCATAGGGTGCAATGAGGAAAGTGGGAGAACTGACGGTTGGACCATACAGGGCCATGGTGAACATGGCAAGGACTTTGGATAACGTTTCAGAAGGGAGGGAGACCACTGAATGGCTAGGAGGAAAGTTACATGATCTAATGTATGTTTTTTAAAGGACCGATCTGGCTGCTGGGTAGAGGGGATGAAGAGTTTATTGGGGTATGACTGAGAGAGAGACAGCGAAGAACAATGAGGAGATGGCACACAAATCCTGGGAAAATGTGATAGGAGTTGGATGAGGGGAATAGCAAAATCAGGTGAAAGGAACTAGAATTATGATATACTTAGAAGGCAGAGTCAAGCAGACATATTGTTTGTGCATAAAATTATGCTGGAAAATCTTAAGAATAAACATGTCAAACATAGAAAGGGTTGCCTCTAGGACAAGAGAAAGGAGAATAGGAAAATACAGGTAGACTCAACATCCCAGTATTTTACTTCTTTAAGAGAAGAAACTCTGATGTGAACATGTTATGATCTTAACATTTGTTAATTCTGGGTTTGGATGTTTGCTTTATTATTTTTGTACTATTCTAGTTATCATATTTTCCCAGAAGAGTTGTATTTCACATAGAAAAAGTAATATCTATGCTTTCTTTTCACTGGGAATCACTGGTTCCTTCGTTCATCCTTTATTCAATACGTCTTCCTTGAATGCCTACTTATGCCGGATGCTGGTGCGGGTGCTAGTAAAGCTACAAGGAGCAAAACGAAGTCCTTGTGGAGTTTATATTCTGGGGGATGAGGCAGACCATTGAATAAATAAATATATAATATACCATTTTGCATTATGGGATATGAAGAAAAATAAAGCATGATGACAGAGTTATTTTAAATTGGTTCCAGTTCTGTGTTCTTGTAAGAGAAATCTCACTTACTTAATTGTATCCTGTGGTCACAAATCATAAGTTTAATAAAATATCCTAGAAGGATAGGCAACTGACAATTATTGAGAGGTCAAGAATACAGACTTCAGAGCCAGAAGCCCTGGGTTTGAAGTTGGGAAGTGTTCCAATTACCTGTTCTGGCTTAAATCACCAATTTATCATCATCACCACCACCACCATCATCATCATCTTATGCGTATTACGACTTCAATTCATGATTGTGTGCGGCAGCAATTTGGACCTGGTAGAGCAGAGACAGCTCAGTTCCATGATTCTGGAATTTCAGCTGGGATGGCTCAGAAGGTTGGGGGCTGAAACCACTGCAGGCTGGCGTAGCATATTTTACTATTCTTTATAGCACGGTGGCCTTGGGACTCCAAGAAGTCTCCTGGAAGTCAGGGGCAGAAGGTGTAAGGCTTCTTATGACCTGCCCTCTGAGTCACAGAGTGTCACTGCTGGTCAAACTAGTCACTATGGCCAGCCCAAGTTCAAGGGAAGGGCAATTAAAGTGTCCCTCTCAATGGAAGCAGTATCCAGGAAATTAATCTACCACAGTGAGTTATGTCATTATCCAAAGAGGCATTAATCTAACTGTAAAATGGAGCAATAAGGTTTATCTCAGAGAATTGCAAGGGTAGCAAGTGATGTACAGAAACTGCAAAGTACCTAACTGAAGGACCTCTAAAATGAATGTTTCCCTCTATACTTACAGGGAACAACAAAGAGACTTCAAAACCATTTTCGCCTGAGCTGAGGAGGGTCCAGGAAATCCCTGAAGTCCACTGTTACTGGAAGAGGTGGATATTCATAAGAAAGTTCTATTAATTTCTCCAGAACTGGAAAGACCAGGATAGGAAGATACAGTGTAAAATCAGGTTTAAGGCGCTCCAGACCCTGCGCATCTGGCTTAGTTCTCAGTGCTATAACTCCTATAAAGTAGGCAGCAGCTTTGTTTCAGAATATCATTTTAACCCAGCCGGTGTTTAGAAGAGGAGAGAGTTAGGTAAGTGAAATCTTTATTCCTAGTATTATAAAATCAATAGAGTTTTCCTCCTGAGGCAGCTGTTAAAACCAAGGTATTTTGAACATAGTACTAAATGTTCCCTCACTTAGCTCTGAAATGAAGTCAGGTAAAGAGCACAATCTACATCTGAAGAAAGTAGGGGATAAACTTAGCTTTCATTCCCATCTGTGCTGTATATTTTTAAAATGCTTGCTAATTTCACCCCATTGGTTCCTTTTTAAGACTAAGCAAACTAACTTGTCCATTGGTTTATATAACACATGCAGTTCCTTTCAACTTTTTGCCATGGGACTTGGGATGTTCAAAAATACATTCATTTTATAAGGGATTATGACTTTAGGAAAAACGCTTAAAGGAAATAAATGATACCAACATATTATGCAAAGGAAAGCATAAAAATAGCTAGACACAAAGAATAGACTATAGAAATCCTTTGATTCTTAGTTTCCATTTTAAGTGAACATAAACTTCTATAACCATCAATGCAAAGAGATAAATTACTGTGGAAATTACTGGAAAATACTTGAACTGAACATGCACAAGCTTTAAACAAGCTGAATTAAATACTGGAAGACATTCGCAAATTTACCTACATTCCACAGTCATATTTTCTTAGCAAAACTGAGAAACTCAAAACAGCCTGGAAAAAACTCAACCACTCCTGACAGAGAAAAAATATAAATAATCTAATAGTCCTCCAAAAATGATTGATCATTGTTTGATAAAGTAATTATTTCTTAAGTCTCCACTATGTGCCAGATGCTCTGCTGGGATCTGAAGATAATTAGAAGAAATTCTTACCTCTGGAGGGAGGACTGCATTGTCTTGGGAAGGGACCTTCCCCTCTGCTACTAGGAGACAATGGGTGGAAGGAGGTACTGGGGGCCAATTTTATCTGCTAGGGCAGCCACTCTTAATGAATTTCCATCTGAGGCACAAAGGTGACCAGATATGGATCTTAGAAAGAGCACACGTTAGCAAGTGAAGGTACCAGACTGAGCCCAGGGCTGAGTGACTGCTTCTGCTCACACACCTCGGGATCAGAATCCTGATGTCAGCTAGTGGTTGTAAAGTTTTGGACAAGCCCCTTAAGTGCTCCCAGCCTCAGGTTTCCGTTCTGTGAAAGGAGGTTTTAAATATCTGCTCATGGTTGAGAGGATACATTTTAATGGCGGGGGAAGGATATTACTCTAGAAGGACTCATGGGCACAGGTTGCGCCAGACCATGCTTCTCACACATCCTGTAACCATGAGATGCCTACATATGTTAACATTTTGGTGTTGAGTTTCTAACTCTAGTACCCGTACTTTCTAAGCAACATACTTAATTGTTTTTAATATTCAAAGACCACTAACATTAGTCTGTCAGTTTTCTTTAAGTGCAGCACTCTTAGTCATCATCATTGGCCCACTACATCAAAGTTCTAGCTCTATATTCTGTGGTGCTAAATAGCCTTCAAGTCCAAGTCTAGTATCATGTACGATTTGTCACCTAGATCTTTGACAGAGGTATCGACAACTCCAGGCCCTTGATTGTGGAAACTTCCATCAGATAATTAACTAAGTGTCTGCTATGGGAAAACTGTAGATCAGCACACTCTGTCTCCATTCCAACTTTCCCCTCCTTTGGCCTTCTCTGCAATAGCACTGGTCAGAGAAATACATAAACTCCCAGTCTCCCTTGCAGGCAGGGTAACCATGTAACAGGTCCTGGCCAATGAGAGATAGGCAAAAGTCTTTTGACAGTAACACAGAAGAGCCTCCTAAGGTGACCTAACTTTTTCTCCAACATCCTTCTTCCTGTGTTGAGTACAGACCAGCTGCCTTGGAGCACAGCCCTCTTGTGACCATGAGGATGAAAGCTGAACCTTAGGGCTCCTGAGAAAGAACATGGAAGGAGCTCATTTTCTTAATAACATCTTTAAGCACACACAGTATCCCTGTACTTCCTAGGTCCAGATTTCTTCTTATGTGAGAAAAAAGGAAAGATGTAGTACTTCTTTAAGCCATCATTTATAGCTGCACTGTCCAATATGGTAGCCACCGTCTACATGTGGCTTTGAATTTTAAATTAATTAAAATTAAATAATAACAAATTTAGTTCCTTGGTATTGGGCTGTACAATTATAGACCATTTATATTATTACAGACATTTCTATTTAAATAGCACTGAAAAATATTTTTGTTTTTTTGCAGCCAAATATACTGTGAATGCAACAGATGCTAATATTTTCATCACTAGGCTAAGGGTGAAACATTTCAGTCTCTGTCCCCCAATCAAGCTTATATACCCCCAGGTGTCTGTTTATTCCATATTGAGATATCACACATTGATTTGTCACCAGCTTTCATCCAAAAGATTTCTCACACTTTTTCAGAGCTCTAGATTAGTCTGTCAGAACATACTCTTCACATAGCGCCAAATAATCATGTACTCTCCTTCCCTGCAGATAATGGCCAAGTTAAGAAATTAATATTCCTATGCTGACATTTCAGGAAGAAGGAAAATAGCCACAATCATGTCACAATGACAGCAGCTGCTAATTAAAGCACCAGAATTTAACAGGCAGTGACCCTTGCAGGGGTGGTTCTCAGCCTTTTCAGAATATCCTAGTCCTTTTTATTGTCTTAAAAATTAACCCACAACGAGAGCTGAACTTGAGACCCAAATCTGAGACCCACACCAGCCACAGCTGCGAGCCCGGTTGTTGGAAGTCTTCCGGGAAGCTGTGTCCTATGGTCTCTGAGCGCCAGTGAATAGAATCATGAATCAGTCTACTGAGTGAGGAGGCATACCACAGAATTAAAATCAGTGGGAAAAAATATTTGATGAGGCACTTTTGTATGATTTCAACTTCATTAAAGCAAAAGAAGAAGAAATGATAAAATTTTCAAAAATTTCTGAAAAATTTCCTGACATCATAATTTCAGTTTCAGTTTACTTATTTATTTGTAAATCACATTAAAACAGTGATAATAATAATAATATCCAATATTTGTTTTACTATAAGCCAGGCAGCATCGCAAGTAATGTTCATATCCTTTTATCTAACCCTCACAAATTCATTCTGAGGTAAGTACTGTTATCACCTTAATTTCATAGATGAAGAGACTGAGGCACAAAAGAAATTTGAAAACTTAATCAGGGTCACAGAACTGAAAGCAGTGAAACTCAAATTGAGACCCATACAAGCCATCTCCAGGGACCTCACACGTAACCACTACAATCTTTTAAATTGATCAGTCTCCTACAGAAATAAGTCAAGAATTATTCAAAGAATATCCACTTTTATTCATGTACTGAGATATTCCAGAAGCCTAAGACCACACTGAAACTTGTCTCCATCATGTACAACCCTACTTCTTAAAGAAAAGAAAAAAACAATTATGAATATGAATATTGTCCAAGACATCACATTACTTTAGATTCAGGCATGACCTGTCAATAAAGTATTTAAAAAACTGAATAGCAGAAGACATACAGAAGAAGAAAAATAGGATGAATAAGCCAGAAATTAGAGGCCTATAGAGTCTGGAAAGCAATTTAAAAAATAATGTATAGTAGCATACAACTACAGACCCTTAAAGTGGAAAAGAGACTTTCTTGTTTTATTTTTTTGCAGATTTTTAAATTGATTTTGCTATTATAGTTGTCCCAATATTTTCCCCCTTCCCTCCCTCCACCCAGCACCCCCCCTTTCTCAGGCAATCCCCACACCATTGTTCACATCCATGGATCACGTGTATGGGTTCTTTGGCTACTCCACTTCCTATACTGTGCTTTACATCCCCATGTATTATTGCCATTTTATTGTTCATAGTTTTGATCTTCTTTTTCTTCAATAAGTACCTTTAACACTTCATATATTAATGGTTTGGTAATGATGAACTCCTTTAGTTTTTTTCTTGTCTGGGAAGCTCTTTATCTGACCTTCAAATCTCATCTTTGCTGCCTAGAGCAATCTTGGCTGTAGGTCCTGCTTTTCATGACTTCGAATATTTCTTGCCAATCCCTTCTAGCCTGCAAAGTTTCTTTTGAGAAATCTGCTGATGGTCTTATGGGAACTCCCCTGTAGGTAACTAACTTCTTTTCTCTTCCTGTTTTTAAGATTCTCTCTCTGACTTTAACTTTTGACATTTTAATTATGATGTGTCTTAGAGTGGGTCTCTTTGCATCCATCTTGTTTGGGACTCTCTCTCTGCTTCCTGGACTTGCAAGTTTATTTCCTTCACCAAATTAGGGAAGTTTTCTTTCATTATTTTTTCAAATAAATTTTCAATTTCTGCTCTTTCTCTTTTCCTTCTGGCACCCCTATGATGTAAATGTTGGACCTCTTGAAGTTTTTCCAGAAGCTGCTTACACTATCCTTGCTTTGTTTTTTTGGGGGGGATCCTTTTTTCTTCTTATTATTCTGATTGATTTGTTTGTTTGTATATTTGTCTGTTTCCTTATGTTCCAAATCATTGATTTGATTCTTGGATTCATCCATCTACTGTTGTTTCCCTATAAATTGTTCTTGATTTTAGTTAGTGTATCCTTCATTTCTGACTGGATCTTTAATACTGTTGAGGGCCTCACTATGTTCCTCGAGCATCCTTGTAACCAGTGTTTTGAACTCTGCATCTGGTAGATTGCTTTGCTCCATTTTGTTTAGTTCTTTTTCTGGAGTTTTGATCTGTTCTTTCACTAGAGCCATATTTCCTTGCCTCCTCATTTTGGCAGCCTCCCTGTATTTGTTTCTATGTATTAGGTAGAGTTGCTATGAAACCCTTTCTTGGTATTATGGCCTAATGTAGTAGATGTCCTGTAGGGTCCAGTGGCACAGCCTTCCTCAACATCCCAGCTGGGTACTCAAGGTGCACCCTTCATGTGGGCTGAATACACCCTCCTCTGGTAGTTGAGCCTTGGTTGCTATTGGCAGGTCAATGGAAGGATTTACCTAGGTGAGTCAGCTGCAAGGACTGACTGTGACTTCTGACCACCAACTTCTTCCCTCCATGGAGGATCAGTTGTGCAGGTGAAGGATGGGGGTGCTCTAATGTGGTCTGTAGCTGTCCACTGCATGCACAGGCTCTGGGGTTTCCCTTGTGGTGCATGCCAAGGTCAGACCCCACCTATGTTCTTCCTGGGGCCACCCTGCATGAGATACAAAGGAATCTAAAATGGCTGCTACTTGGGCTGGGCTTGGAGATTTCCAGGGAAAGCTAGCTGTGAATCTAGGCTGGCTGCTGCTAGTGCTGGGCCTACGGCCACTTAGCAAGAGGTAACGGCCACTTAGCAAGAGGTACAGAGGCTGGAGGCTTGCTGTGGCAGGCTATTGCTTGTTTGATAGGATTTAGGAAGTTGTGAAACATGAGCCAAAAACAGCCATTCATATGAAAAAGTGTTGGGTAACAGCTTGGGTGGGCCCATAAGTTGGGTGGGATGGAGTCTCAGGGAATCTCCAGGGCAGGGCAAACAGGGTTAGCCAGGTTGATAGAATCTCAGATATAGAACCCACTGGCTGGCCCTGTGGCTCTGTGAGGGGAGGGTTCAGGGAAGGGACAATGGCTTCTACCCACCTTTCTATCTGGGAGAAAGAAGTCCCCCAGCTCCTGCCTTGATGCCAGACATTTCAGTTCCTCCCTGTATGCCACTAGTGCCTGTCAAGCTGCTACTCCAGTGTAGGAATGAGGGAGTGAGTCTGAGTAAGCCCATGTGTGGGTTCTTTAAGGGGAACTACTTGGGACTCCAGCTATTTCTTCCACTGACTCAATCTCCATTGGTTTTTCAGCCAGAATTTATTAGCATTATCTTCCTGTCACTGGATCCTTGGGCTGAGGGGCCTGGTGTGGGGCTAGGACCCCTTGCTCCCAAGATAACCCTCCTGAATTTTTTCCACCACACATGGATGTGGGACTAATTCATTCCATATCATCGTCCCTCCTACCAGTCTGGATGGATGTGGTTTCTTTAATTCTGTAGTTGTCAGACTCCCATTCAACTTGATTTCTGATGGTCCTGAGTGATGGTTGTTCTATATTTTATTTGTAATTTTGATGTGGTGTGTGAGATGGTAAGCTGCCATCTTGACCAGAAGTCTCAAAAACAGACTTTCTTTTTTTTTTTTTTTAAGATTTTATTTACTTATCTTTAGAGGGGAAGGAAAGGAGAGAGGGAGAGAAATATCAATGTATGGTTTCTTCTCATGCATCCCCTGCTCTGGGAACTGTCCTGTAACCCAGGCATGTGCCCTAACTGGGAATCGAACCGTGGTTGTTTGGTTCACAGGATCGTGCTCAATCCACTGAGCTATACCAGCCAGACCCAAAACAGACTTTCTGGATGACGCAGATTGATTGTATCAAGGACCCCAATTACTTGCTTCTCATATTCATGCCTTTTATTCTTTTTTTTTCTTTCTTTATTTTTTATTTTAATTGTTATTCAAGTACAGTTTTCTGTCTTTTACTCCCGTCCCAGTCCACCTCCCCAGTGCTCCCCACCTCCCTCCCATTTCCACCCCCCCTTAGTTTTTGTTCATGTGTCCTTTATACTTGTTCCTACAATCCCTTCCTATTTTCCCCTGAAATTCCCTCCCCTCTCCCCTCTGGTTACTGTCAAATACCACATGATCTCACCTTTAACAGGAACCTAAGCAACAAAACAAACAAACAAGCAAAATATAACCAAAGACATTGAAATAGAAAATGGGACGACAGTAACCATATGGGATCATATTTCAAATCAAGAAAAAAACAGGAAGACTCCCCAGGAGCCTCAGAATTTCTCTTTGCTTCCTTTTCTCTCCAGGCCCTTCATTGGTTACCACCATACTGACACTTTGAGTCCTCTATTTTTCTGCCTTTCTCTGTAATCATAACACCTGCATACCTATTCTTCAACAAGATAGTTGCTATAGAACTTCATATAAATGTAATGATGTAGTGATGTGGTTTTGTATGACCTAAGACTCCTCCAACTTTCTTTTTATTATGTTAGTACAATATATAATCTTGTCTTCTCCAAATTTTGACATTTTATATCCTTGTAATTTAGAAGTGTATATTATAAAGTGCATACTACTAATCCAAGCTGATCCTCTGTTTTTAACTGAAGCTGATCCTCTGTTTTTAACTGTTTTTATGTTGAATCCAACTGTATTCAACATAAGTTTCCTACATTACATTTATTTTACATATGTGGCAACAATGTCACATTACTTTATCTTTTTAGTCTTCTCTCCTTTGGTTTCCTAAGTTTTTTACTCTATTTCATTATACATTATGACTCTATTTGTATAGTCATTACCATAAAACTTACTGCATAAATAATTAACTCACCAAAGTTTTAGTAAATGAAAAGCTCTCTCACCTCCTAGATAATATGTAAATATGAGAAAATGTAAAGCCTATTTACC
>PVKM010030385.1:0-17307 GCA_004027735.1 Carollia perspicillata
GTGTCTTTGGTTATATTTTTCTTGCTTGTTTGTTTTGTAGTTTAGGTGTTAAAGGTGAGATTGTATGATATTTGTTTTTCACCTCCTGGCTTATTTCATTCAGCATAATGCTTTCCGTTCCATCCATGCTTTGCAAATGGCAGGAGCTCCTTCTTTCTTTCTACTGCATAGAATTCCATTGTGTAAATGTACCATAGTTTTTTGATTCATTCATTTACTGGTGGGCACCTACATTGCTTCCAACATTTGGCTATTGTAAATTGTGCTGATATGAATATTGGGGTGCATAGGTTCTTTTGGATTTGTGTTTATGGGTTCCTAGGGTATAATCCTAGCAGTGGAATTGCAGGATCAAAAGGCAGATCCATTTTTAGTTTTCTGAGAAAATTCCATACTGTTTTCCATAGTGGTTGTACCAGTCTGCAATCCCACTGACAGTGCACTAAGGTCCCCTTTTCTCCACAACCTCTCCAACACTTGCTGTTTGTTGCTTTGTTTATGATGGCCATTCTGACCTGTGTGAAGTGGTATCTCATTGTGGCTTTAATTTGCATTTCTCTGATAGTTAGCAATATTGATCATCTTTTCATGTGTCTCTGGGTCCTCTGTATGTCCTCCATGGAGAAGTATTTGTTCAAATCCTTTGCCCCCTTTTTAATTGGGTTGCTTGTCTTCTTAGAGTGGAGTCATGTAAGTTCTTTACTTGTTTTGGAGATTAAACCCTTTTGTGAGGTATCATTGGCAAATATGTTTTCCTATACAATTAATACTGTTTTCTTTAGCCATGCAGAAGCTTTTTATTTTGATGAGATCCCATTTGTTTATTATTTTCTTTATGTACCTTGCTCTAGGGGACATATCAGTAAAAATGTTGCTGTGTGAAATATCTGAGATTGTCCTGCCTATGTTCTCCTCTAGGGTTTTAATCGTGTTACAGCTTATATTTAAGTCTTTTATCCGCCTTCAATTTATTTTTGTGTATGGTATAAGTTGGTGCTTGAGTTTCATTTTTTTGCATGTAGCTGTCCAGTTCTCCCAACACCATTTGTTGAAAAGACTATCTTTACTCCATTTTATGTTGCTGTCCCCTTTGTCGAATATTAATTGAACAAAGAGACTTGGGTTTATTTTTGGGCTCTCTGTTCTGTTCCATTGGTCTATGTGCCTGTTTTTATGGCAGTACTAGGATGTTGTGATTACAGTGGCCTTGTAATACAGTTTGGTATCAGGTATTGTGATCCCTCCTATTTTGCTCTTCTTTCTCAAAATTGTTCTGCCCACTTTTTAATTGGATTGTTTGTTTTACTGGTGTTGAGTTGTCTGAGTTCTTTGTAAATTTTAGATATTACCCCAAATAGTGACAGCAATCTTGAAAAAGGAGAACAAAGCATGAGGTATCACACCACTTGATATCACACTACCTTACAAGGCCATAGTAATCAAAACAGCATGGTACTAACATGAAAACAAACACATAGATCACTGGAACCAAATATAGAGCCCAGAAATAAACTTATACACATATGGTCCATTAATTTATGACAAAGAAAGCAAGCACACACAATGGGGTAAATATAGTCTCTTCAATAAATGGGTTTGGAAAAATTTAACAGAGACATGCAAAAGAATTAAACTATTCCACCTTCTTACACCACATAAAAGGATAAACTCAAAATGGACTAAGGACTTAAATGTAAGACCTAAAACCATAAGCAGTAAAATCTCAGACATTTCTCTAGGAAATATGTTTTCAGAAATATCTTCTGGAGCAAGGGAAACAAAAAATGAATACATAAACAAACAAACAAATGGGACTGCATATCACTAAAAAGTTTTTGCACAGCAGAGGAACCCATTGATAAAACAAATAGACAACCTACTAAGTGGGAGAAGACATTCCCTAACAAATCTTTTTCTTGACATTTGTTTCTTCTTTAGGTTCTATAGCACTTACTCACTCCCCTACTTTTCTTATATCTCACCTTTCCTGATTTGAGAAGAGGATGATGGCACAGTTTCATCCTCACACACCATACTGCCTCTGATCTTCCCTTCATAGCTGTCCCTTACCTCTATTGATAGCATTGCCATCTACCCAATTGTCCAAAACATCAACTTGAGCATCATTTCAGACCCATATCTTCCTCTGTTTTTCCCTTTAGGCCAAAAGATCCTCCAGTGTTGTCAATTCAGCCTCTTAAACATATCTCAGATGTGTGTTCTCTTTTGCATTTCTGTACCCAGAGACTTAAGGACCTGACCAGCTTGCCTGTAACCAATTACAAAAACCTTCTGACTTCAAGCCTTAACCTTCCTCCATCTAGCATTCTAGTCTTTGAGGTGGACACCCCCATAAAACACAGTTATCTTCTGGAGGGTGGGCTTCTTGTAGTGCAGGCTTCCCTCGTGAGGTGAGTGTTCTAAGAACACCTCTGTATCAGTGTACCAGTTGGTGGTGTTGTGAGAGGCTGCATTCAGCTTCAGTGATTTTTTCTGAAGACTCTTTCAATATGTTTGCCCATTTCATGATGGGTGATTTACAAGTGCACCTGCCTATACCACTCTGAGTGTTCAAGAAGTTTTTGGTCAAAAATGACATGACCCACATGCCTCATCTTCCCTATTCACCCAATCTTGCTCCAATCAAGATTTTGTTTGTTTAATGAGATGAAAAAAGTTTTCAAAAAAATGTTTTGCTGAGGTGGAAGAGATGAAACAAACTATGGCAGAAGCACTAAAAGGCATCAAAATGTACATGTAAGAATAAATACACAAATTTTTATAAATAAAGTCTGGGTTATTTTGGGTCCCCCCTCATATTTTCTATATTGGTGCTAGTATAGTATTTCTAAAATATAAATCAGATCACATTAGTTTCCTTCTAAAAAATCATTTCATGGTTTTCAATATCACTTGTTTAAGTATTAATTTCTTAGTACATAATCCAGGGTTCTTTGTGACCTTAACTCTTATATTACAGTCTACTCCAATTTCCCACATGGTCTCACCCACAATTTGCTGAATAGGCGTACTTTCTTAAGCTTTCCTGCCTTTTCTTTTCTTTTCTATTCTTTTTTTTTTATCCTCACTCAAGGATATTTTTTTCATTGCTTTTAGCAAGAGAGGAAAGGAGAGAGAGAAAAACATCAATGTGAGAGAGAAACATCAATTAGTTGCCTCCAATAAGTTCCCAGACTGGGAATCATGCAGTCCCAGTTGAGGGATCAAACATGGAACCTAGGTATATGCCCTGATAGCAAATAGAACCTCTAACCTTTAGTTATGGGACCATGCTTCAATGAACTGAGCCACACCAGCCAGGGAATGCCTTTTCAAATGCTATTGCTGCTGCCTAGGATGTCATTACTTTCCTTGTAAGTCTAGTGAAACATTATATCTTCCTCAGTGTCCAACCCGCAGCCTGTGGGCTGCATGCAGCCTAGAATGGCTATGAATGTGACTCAGCACAAATTGTAAATTTACTTAAAACTTTTTTTTTTGCCCTTTAGTTTTTTATTAGTGTTTGTGTATTTAATGTGTGGCCCAAAACAACTCTTATTCTTCCTGTGTGGCCCAGAAATGCCAAAAGTTTTGACACCACTGCTATGACCTTTAAGTCTCATCTTTCCTATGAAAGCTTCCTTGGCAGTTCATGAAGTTTTGTATTCCTTTCTCTCGGACACATTTCTATTTTCTAATATTGCAGAGTATTATAATATTTACTATTTTAGTTAATATAATAATGATAATATCAATGATAATAATACCCAGACTATTTTGAAATATATGTACCTATTACCACTCTAATTTAATGTATTAACTCATTTAATCCTCACATAAATGTTAAGGGAAGATGCATCATTAACCTCATTTTACAGATGAGATCATTGAGACATAGAAAGCTAAATAATTTGACATCCAATAAGTGGTAAGGAGAAAATTCAAACTAAGATAGAATGGTGACAAAATCTATGCTCTTAATCACCATTTCAAACCTGAAGACTGTAAGCTCTGGAAAGTCAGGGTCAATATCTTATTCATCTTTCTAACCAGTACCTAGAATATTGCCCGCCACATAGCTAGTGCCCTATTACTGGATGTTGAGTTAAAGGCCAAGCCCAAAAGAAGTCATATATATATATATATATATATATATATATATATATATATATATATGATATAGAGATAAGATGATATAGATATAGATATATAGATAGTTAAATATAGATATAGATTTATGCATGTCTCCAATAAAATCAGGCAAAATGTTTTCTATAAATAAATTTAAGCACCTTTAGAAATATTTTTAAAATAATTTACAGTTGCAGGAGACAAAAAATATATATATTGTAGGTATTAGTCACTGCACATCAGTCACTGCACACCAACACAGTAAAAATGTATCATAAGACATGGAAATTCTGAAAAGTCATATAATTATTGATTAGATTAGCACTGAAACAGAAACTCTATTACCTCATTGGCCTTTGAGGACATGAAATAGGAGTTTGCACTATAAGGCATTTCTGCAAATACACTATGAAATATGGTGTTCCTCTAAATTGTCAGATATTTCAATCCAGAATCATTGTCCTAAATCACTACAGGGTCTTTTCCCTCCTTTTTCTTATCCAATAAGGCATTAAAATTTAAGAAATGAGAAACTGCTTCAGTGGACACAATATGAAAAGGGTGTTGCTTCTTATAGGAAGGAGCAGATAATGTTAAAGAAAATACTGTTAGGGCCACCAAAGAACAGCCAGTAAGACACAAAGCAATGGCTAAACCTGGAAACATTTAACTTGAAAAATAAAATGTTATAAAATTCTATTTCACTTGCAAAAACTCAAGTAGAGAAGGATGTATCAATTTTATATGTTACAACTTGGTGTTGAGGGTTGGAGGCATATTTGGGTGAAAGACCTGGCAACATTGGTCACAAAAACTGTGGGAGTCAGCCACAGTTTGGAAAAGTGTATGTATATGTAAAAAGATTGATAAATACACTCTTCCTCTGTCTTTCTATGTCTCTTACACACACACACATTCATAAACATATATGGTGAGGACTTCTGGCCAATATGGAGGCATAGGTAGATATATTTTGCCTCCTCATACAACCAAAAAAAGGACAAAAACAAATTTAAAACACAAAACAACCAGAACTGCAAGAAAATCAAACTGCATGGAACTCGGACAACCAAGGATTTAAAGAAGAAGCATTCATCCAGACCAGTAGGAGGGGCAGAGATGTGCAGCCAGGGCAGAGAGGACATGCTGCAAGGCTATTGGAGGACTGGATGGGTGAGGTGGCATCTAGCAGACTAGATGGTCCCACATTTGTGTACCAATAAGCCAGAAGGAACAACTGGAGAGTGAGACAAACTACTCAACCCAGGGTTCCAGTGCAGGGAAATAAAGCTTCAAATCCTCTATTTGTAAAAATCTGTGGGGTTCACAGTGGAGGGAGAAACTTCCAGCCTCACAGGAGAGTTGGTTGGAGAGACCCACAGGGTCCTAGAATGTACACAAGCCCACCCACCCAGGAATCAGCACCAGAAGGGCCAAATTTGCTTGTGGGAAGTGGTGAAAGGGATTGAAAGCCTGTAGAGAGCCGAGCAAGCTGCATTGTTCCCTTTTGGACACCCTACCTCCCACCCTCATACAGCCCCACAATGCAGCAAAGTGGGTTGCCTTGCCCTGGCCGAGTACTTAAGGCTCCACCCCTTACAATGTAACAGGCTCCCCCACACAAAAAAAATATGGCCCAAATAATGAACAGATAAAAGCTCCAAAAACAGAACTAAGCAGTGAATCAATGACCAACCTTTCACATGCAGAGTTCAAAACACTGGTAATCAAGAATGGTTGAGTATGGTAACAAAATAGAGGGAAAAGTGAAGGTTAATCAAAGTGGAATAAAGCAAAATATACAGGGACCCAACAATGAGGGGAGGGGACTCAAATCTACATTTTGGACCAGAAGGAAGAAATATTCAACCAGAACAGAATGAAGAAATAAGAATCCAAAAAAATGAGGAGAAGCTTAGAAGCCTCCAGAACAACTTTAAACATTCCAACATCCAAATCATAGGGGGACCAGAAGAAGAAGAACAAGAGCAAGAAATTGAAAACTTATTTGAAAAAATAATGAAGGAGAACTTCACCAATCTGACAAAAGAAATAGATGATCAAAAGTAAAATGACAATAAACTCACAACTATCAACAACTAAACCTAAAAAACAAAACAAAAACAAAATAAGCAAACAACTAGAACAAGAACAGAATCACAGAAATGGGGATCACGTGGAGGATTATCAGCGGTCGGGGGGAAGGACAATGGGGAAAAAGGTACAGGGAATAAGAAGCATAAATGGTAAGTACATAATAGACAGAGGGAAGTTAAGAATAATAAAGGAAAGGGAGAAGCCAAAGAACTTTATGTATGATTCATGGACATAAACTAAGGGGTGAAGGGGAATGCTGGTGGAGGGAATACAGGTCAAAGGGAATAAACTGAGAAAAAATATGTGATAACTGTAATAGCATAATCAATAAAACACATTAGCAATAAATGAATAACAAACATATATGGTGGGCAAACAAAAGCAGCATATGACAGTGGAGAGGCCACAGGCAATATAGACATCAGCTCTGATCTGGTGCCACCATTTGCTAAGAACATTACTTCCTCTGTGTGTTTCTTTCCTGCCCCCCTCTTTTTTCATTTTTAATATGAAAGTACTTTCATTAGATAATTATGGTGAAAATGAGAGATGTGTATAAAGTTTTTATCCTTATCAGCAGTGTCATTATTATTAATAGCTATTCCATACTAAGGTATATGGGCCTGAAGAGCCTAATCCTGAAAGAAAAGCAACTTAAAACTAAAATCACATTGACAGAATAAAAGAAAAAAAGGAGGACAGATAAAAATGGGAGCAAGGATGGAGTAAGAATGACTGATGGTGTTAAATAGCAGCACATGGCAAAGACATGAGGTACGAAAGTTGGCCTTATACCCCATTCCTGGCCTTTTAAGAGGCCTGCTTCTTCCTAAACTGCGTACAGACTTTAGGTCTTTTCTCTATTTCTTATCACATTTGATTCCCACAGAGATGTAAATAACTGATAAAGTTATCTTTCCTGCTCTGTGTTCTTTGCATTTTATTATGATCAGAGACTTGGATCACTGTGCTAACAGCCTATAGATCCTTTGTGTTATTAGTATAAAAACAGACAAGGGTCAGGCAGCAAAAACTAATTTTATAATAATAAAAACCCCGCTGAGCTCACTCTAACCTGCAAAAACTCTCATATACACCTCTAGCAACACAAAAAATTTTATCAGGTATACCTTTTTTTATCGGCTTATGTATTTTTTTTTAATTGTTGTTCAAGTAGTTTTCTGTCTTTTACTCCCATCCCAGCCCACCCACCCAGCTCCCCCTCCCATTTCCACCCCCCCTAGTTTTTGTCCATGTGTCTTTTATACTTGTTCCTGTAAACGCTTCCCCTTTTCCCCTGAAATTCCTCCCCACTCCCCTCTGAACACTGTCAGCCAGTTCTCTATTTCAGTGTCTTTGGTTATATTTTGCTTGTTAGATTGTTTTGTTGTATTCCTAAGGAAACAGTACCTTAGATACCAAGGCCCACTGGAGACATTACACAGAGTGAAATGAGTTTTAGACACAATATTATGACATGTTTTATAAAAATAAAGTACCCATTAAGTAACCCAGGCAAGAAACAGATAAACTCCCCTGCAGAGATTGTGGGAAAAGAAGAGAAAATATAGATAGTCAAGGTAAATAAAAGATGAAAGGAACTATAAAAATATAAAAGCCAAGAAGCATAGTGAGGCTAAATGTAATACTGCAGAGAAGTTAATCATGCATAATCAAAAGTGCCCTTGATAATACCTCAGGAAGGTGCCATATTGGAGAGAAACATGATATTTCTCCTTATGGCTAATGAAGTCAGCTATATTGTCAAACATTGAAACAAATTGATGTTTATTTGAGTGAGCTTTAATTTGGGGGCATGTAGTAAAAAACACATATGTCTTTGAAACAGTGAGAGCAAACTCAGTGTGGGGAGATGCTCCCAAGATACGTCAGGACAAAAATAATCTGAGTAGAAAGGCATGTGTAATCAAGCATGCTATTTAAACTCCTTGAAGTTCATAATCATTCTTTTTTCCTGTCTCGCTGTCCACCGTATACTTATAGTTGAATTTACCTAAATTAAAATCTCGCATGATAGGACAAAGATAAAAACTGGAAAGAGAAGAATAAGAAGACAGTTTGCAATTACCAAATCCTTCAAGAAATCCCAGAACACTGCTGCACCTGCATTAATATAACTTATCTTAACTTCCATTATTATCAAAGTTCTTACTTATTTACATATGCACTGGATGGTAGATCCTAGAAAAGGCACTGAAAATGATCACTTACTGAAAGTGTCCTGTTAGGTGCTTACATTCTCTGATAATCCATTTAACACTATAAGGCAGTAATTCTCTTTTTACATATAATGAGACTCTCAGAATGAGGAGTAACTTGCTCCAAGTTAGAGTTTGCAAGGAGCAGAGCAAGAATCAGAATCTATAACTGTTTGACTCCCATGTGCACACTGTCCCCACTCCCAGCATCAATAAGGCAGTGAGCTCCCAAGCCATGCTCATAGCAGACACACATAATGGAGCAGATCATGCTTCCCTCTCATCACAGATGTGGCCTTAAGAAATCTCCAAGCATCTTCTAATGATGCATCTGAAAAGGCAGAAATAAATGAAACCTGTGGGTCATGCTGACTACCGTCCTGGGATGGTGTCATTCCTTCTGGTGCCTCTTCATGCCAAGGGATGCTACAAATATTTGTTGAAATAATGAATAAAATACTAATACTAAGAGAGAAAAACAAATTTGGGGATGAAAATGGAATAGAAAACTAACAATGCATACAAATAGGAAGGAAGTCTTTTGTTCATTTCATACACATTGGGATTTGCATGAAATGAATAAGCCGAATAGAGGAGCTGAACTGAATTTTAGCAGTGGTTTGGCTATTCACAACAAAAACACAATGAATATTTCAAACTAAAGTCTCACCACATTTCCTTGGAAGATGGCTTCTCTTAGATCACCTCATTTCATGCTAAAAAATGGAAAGGTCAGAGTATTTCTGGAAACATTTTCCTCTAGGGAGACAACATTTCTTAAAATGACAGCCCCGTAAGGCTGTATAGCATCCCGAAAGCTCGGTGGCAACTGAGAGTCCCTTTTCAGCAATGGGTTATAATAATTTGCTTCCAAACCATTTCCATAAATTTGCTCACTGACTCAGAATAAATCTCTCTGAAAACTATGCAATCATTTTATTCTTTATAACTATTTGGATTGATGATCGATATCTTGGGAGCTACGGGGGGATTGAGATAAAGGGTTGAAATAGGTTATATTTGGATTGAAATAGGTTGGATTGGATTGAAATAGGCTACATAGATTTTGGCATAACTAAAGTGAATTAGCAAAATTAATAGCAATAAAGATCATTGATTGTCTGTCTTGTAGTTGTTATGGTATATATTACCATCAATGGATTTCCAGCTCTGTGTGAGGTAAGTGTATACCCCACAAAATGGAGTATACAGTAAAAGTTCTTCTTTTTTCATTAATCAGTCTCAATTAAATAATTCCAGAAAATTATGCATTCAATCTTTTGCCTTACATAGGTTATAATCAATTATTGCCATTAGCTGTTATAGTAATCGGGAAGGATTAATACATACTCTAAGGAGCTCATTTTTCTCTAGGTCATAGAAAAGCATGGGGGAAGCACAACAGACATGCATATACATGGAACTTTAATATTTTAAAAGCTGTAGTAAACATATTGCTGAATGTCATAAAAGAAAATATCCTCCTCTGTGGTTAACACCCCACGCTATGGAGTGGAGGAACATGGACAGTAAGGTATGTTTGTTGACCCCTTCCTCATGTGTACCCCTCTTCTTCCCTACCCACTCACCCTGTGCAATAAGCCACACAGCACCTGTGTTACCACTCTGTTTACTTGCTAATGAGTCTTTCTTCCACTGTTGTAAATACTTCAAAGGCAAGAGCTCGTGTTAGCTATCATTTTATTCTCAACAGAGTCACACTGTTCAAAATATAGTCTCAGAAAGTGACAGTGGAATGTTGTTTGTGAAATGGCTACTACACATTGAGGTCCCTAAGTCACCTGTAAATGGAAAGGGCTCAATAAAAAGTCTCAGGTATTCTCTGTTCCTGGTTGTTAATATTCCACAAAGATCCCTAGGTCCTACCTTATTCCAACTTAGTATAACGTCACCCAAACTCATTTCTGTTTTAGAACCTCATAAGAGGAGGAAGAAAAACACAGCCACAATGAAATGTTTGTTCCTCTGGTGTCCTGAATAGAGAAGGAAAGCAGGGATGGAGAGATGATTTTAGGGCTGCTCCAGGAGTTGCTTCTGCTCATGACACACACTGTCAGGACCTAACTTTGATACTCGCCAGTATCAGACAGCTGTGATAGACACTCTTGACAAGTCACTGAAGTCCTCTGTCTTTACCCAGGTGTTGAACAGCATCTTCTACTCTGCCGTTCATTTCTTTCTATATGCTCATCCTATATACACAGAGCACAAAACCCAGCACGCCCACAAATTACTGTCCCATCCCATCATTGCAGAGTATTTTAACAACGAAAGGAACAACATGGACTCTTGTTCTATTTAGAAAAAATAAACATTCTAATAAGTATTCTGCCATTAAATTTCTTAAAAGCCCAAAGCATACTATTCCCAGAGATCTATTCTCATTTATTAATACTCTACATTTATTATATTAAAATATTACTTATATTTCAATATACAATGGCATGTTTCTTTTGGGGGTTAGAAGGGAAATATCTCTCTTTATGTTTTTACTGTTGTTTCTACCAAATGATTAGAAAACCAAAATATGAGCTTTCTAGATGTTGGAAGCAATCCTTTCTGTCACTTTTTCATGAACAAGCTGACGCAATGTCATTGAGTAGCTGTATTGTTCTCTGCTTTCCCTGACAGTCCAAAGAAAGAGTAATGCATACAAATCATTTTACTGTTTAAAAATTTTGAATAAAACATGCTAACCTTGTCATACTAAGTGACAGACAGAAATGTCACCATTGTTTGCCAGGGACAAATAATCCATATACTTCATGTATAATTCATCTGATCTTTAGGAATGCTTAACAATATTGAATTTAGATAAATTTCAATGTTATGATGCATCAAACTTACTTTATCAATTTACACATATACCTCCTCAATTTTTTATTTGTATCACTCTAGTTTTGTATTAACTATAACAATCTAGAGGTTTTCTGATTTTCAGGAAAAATGTATAGGTCCTTTGTCTATGTTATACCACCTCTCTATGTCCCTCTCTCAATCAAGTCTTAGAAATTTCTAGTAACCCAAAGGTTGTAAATCTGCCACAGAGGCCTCAGTTGTGAGTACAGGTATCTACAAGTCTTTTGACATTGAGCCTTTGGTCTCCAAACAGAGATTGAAGAACTCAGAGAAATAAGACTCCAATCCTTTCTAAAATAAGATTTCAGTGGCTTCCAAAGCCTTTCTGCCAATCAAAGCTAACAGAGGATATGTCTGAAATGAGTTGGCTTAGAGTAAAACACATGGACAAGAATATTTTGACCAGCCCTCAAAGTGAGCTAGAATTCCTTATACTGTGAATCAGGAGAAATGATGTTGGCAGCATTTTGCTAGGTCCCATCTCCAGAGCCACTGTCAATGCAGATGATCTTGTGGTTTCCCTGAGTCTGAAAGGATTTCTCACTGTCGTTATCATGAAAACCAGTGCTTCCAAAAGGAGGAGAAAACATTTGGTTGACAGTGCCCTCAATGTAGTTAGAAAATAAAATACTACAGAATCATTTAAGAAAGGATTCACCGAGTTTAAGATCAAATTGAGCAACTAAATGTAAACCATATTAAAATTTCCAGAAGCAACTTCTGAAAGCCTATTTCCTATTTTGGGAGGAGGAACCAATAATCCCTATGCACCTTAAGTTTGCAAAGGGTCTTCCTGTTGTTCCCTTCTCCCCTACCTCAGCATTTTTCTCCTCTGTGTCTTATAAAGTTCTTTATGCCCTTGAAAATCATTTTATTTCAATTAAGAACATTTAATAGTATACTTGAAACTAATACAAAATAATATTTAAAGTAAGGTGTAATTTAAAAATTAAAAAAGAGGACATTTGATAAAATAATTAAAGTTTTCATGATTCAGAGGATGAGTTGTTTTTCAGAAGGCAGGGAGCAGAGATCTAGCATAATCATACATATTACATTACATAAATTAGCAATTCATATGTTCTCTTCAGGTTCCTACTTTATCTACATACTTATCCATATGCCAGTTCCCCTTCTCTGAGTGACACCTAGATGTGCACATGAGCACATACAATTATACATATATATTTCTTTCCTTTTCTTGGTACATTGGGAAAGGCAAACCATTTTTCATTAGCTGAGCTATCATCTCCTTTGTGGCCCATTCGCAGAGTGGTAGAAGATCATCTGAGGAATGCATTCATATCTTCAAAGGGAAAAAAACAGTGATGATAATCGAGTTGGGTAAATAAATTTATGGGAAACTATTTAAATTTATGTTAGACATAAGAAAGAGCTTCCTTTTGAGAAATGCTAAATGTAATAAGGGATTCTATAGAACCCTCTTACGAAAAACTATTTGAAGTAGAGTTTATTTATTTAAATCACTTGGGTAGCTTCTAATTTTTTTTTATAGAATCAGGGTTGAGTGTACATTTTTCATTTCATCATCCAAAGGGTCATGACATTTACCAAAAATATTTAAGAACCACTGTTTGGCAGCCTAGGGATTCTCATTTCTCTACAAGTGTTTGAAGTACTTTTACCTGGAGGTAGGATATTGTATTAGCTGCAGTATAGGAACTCAAGCTTTGCTGGTTTAAAAGAGTTAAATTGGTCCTTAAATAAGTAATTTATGCCATATATCACTGGCAAATTTTCACAACCAGTTACAGTATACACATTTCCATAGATTTCCATTATTTCCAACAGTTCTAATTTCATTGTGGAACAGTTACCAGATGGAAAGGAGCCATTTATGGGCTTTTGGCAGGTAAAGTTGGCTTTGCTCAATGAAAATCCCTTGGTGGAGGAGCCCGTGAAATTGACAATAATTGACTTTTGATCACACAGAGAATTTTAACTTTTTTTTATTTGCAATGAGACAAGAAAGTCCTTTGAAGTGTTTTTTTTTTTTTGTTAACCTTTTAAACATTTTTGTTGTTAAATCTGAGCCTTGAACTGGCATCAGTTTGGATAGAGAATGTATTAAATGAATTTCAAACCAAATGCTCATCATTAACACTAACCATGGCAATCATTATTTTCCTCATACTCTAAGCAAATATTTAAAGTATGGAAACTATAATTCATTGAATGATACTCTGGAAAGCCCCTATTTTTCAGAGTACTTTAGAGAAGTGGAAGAATGGGATACATTGATTTCATTTACATACAAATGTAATAAATACTAGCTACTTGATACTTTCCTTTCCCCAGGTTTTGGGCCCTTTTAAAAATCCTTGTGTTATTTTAAACCTACCTCTTCCTCTATTGTCATTTTATTTGGGAGAGTACATAAAATACTTAGCATTTCTTTAGAAGAGATTTTTAGGATTAAAATTGATTTACTGGCCTTATGGAACACTCCCTCACTATTTTCTACTTAACATACCTCTCTTTAGTATTTTTTCCACTTAGAACAAGCCATGGGGGGAAAGATCAGTAGCAGAAAGGTGATATTAACCACTAACTTGGGGCAGGGGCTGACAGGGAGAACAGAATCCTCAGGCAAATGACAACAGTTGCATGGCTTTGACTGTGGGACTGTACTGCATGAGATCAACAAGGCGATGTGGAGAAAAATGCTTTTCAGTTATACTTCTAATAACTATACACAAGCTTAATACTTTTAGGACATCAAAGAAACAAAAGAATGAATGGTGGTAACAAATGTGCCATAGCATTCTGTTTGTCATTGTAATGGCAAAATAAAGAAATAAAATATTAAAACCTCTCCTTTTATTTGAAATAATACTTCATATTAACCAAATTCTAACATAAAGATTCACAGGATTGTCGTGATTTTAAGAGTATGCTTTTCATCTATGATCATCTAATAGATTTTATTCATCTATTATGATTATAAAATGAATATTTTCCCAAATCACAAGCCTCATACACCACAACAAAATTTATATCAATGCTTCATTATTTAAAACTCATCAAAAAAACCCTCATCATTGTTCATGCTGTCTCAACAATGGAGCATTTCGCAAAATAAAGTATGTTGGTCAGGCAACACCGAGCAGGCAGCAGGCAGTCTTGCCTGTCTTCCTCAACTCCATTTGGAAGCCTAAGTATTAGTCTAACTAAAACTATGGTTTTTGTGCTCACTTTTTTTGTGGTTTGGTTCAGCAGATATATTTTAGAAACACCCTAATTCTCATATAATTCACATGAGAATATTTAAACAGCGTAAGAAAGCAGTAAAAAGTGGATAATCTAAAGAAGAATGACATGGAGAAGGAAGAGGAGATTTACATCTAATGTAACAAAAAGTGGGCCCCAGGACACTGTGATTCCCAACGTAAGCACGCACTGCTGGGTGGCATGATCATCAGCACTGAGCAGCAGAACTGTTATTTATAGAAGGCAGCCTCATAATTAATCCAAGGGTGAGATTTATTTTTGTTTTACTAAACATCTTGATGAGTGACTTTGATGTGAAACGATTAGCCCTGGGAAAGAACTGGAAGGTAAGAAAGAGGGAGGTAAATGAGAAAAATTTGAATTACTTTGCAGATAAAAATAGGCTGGACTTAGAGTTTGAGGCTTGGGGAAAATTTTAGGGATTTTTTTTAAGTTTTACAGGTTCTTAGCCAAATATCAAGGATGGTTTCTCCTTGTCAATGCCCTATATAATTAATTGGTTCCTTTTATAAAACACTTAGTAAGAGATTTAGAACTCTAAGACATGAATACCAGTCAAAAAGTTTTTTCAATAAAACCTCTTTAAATTTCTACTCAAAGGACGATTAAAGAATAATCAGATATTACCTATATAGCTGCCACAGCAATATGCTGGTAAGTTTTCTTTCTTTTGGTTACAAAAGTCTTTATAGTGACAATCTCTCCCATCTGAATTAAGATAAGCAAAGAGAGGTCACTCCACAGTCAAGGTCCATGAACATTACTTTCCCTGGTAGTGAGGTAACTCAATACCTTGTTTTACAACCAGGATAATTGTATGAAGTAGCTTTCAGTTATACTTTTACATTTCTCATGTGGGCCACTGAGAGAGACATATTTTCTCTCTTCTCTAAAAGAACTCATTCAAGATAGCAATGCTATATAATTTCTTATAACCTAGAGGAAGAAGTAGACAATTCTCCAGGACACCTCATGCTTTCACTCTCTCCTTGTTGGAACTTATGTAATATCATATTTTGGAAATGGAACCATTCTTATTCTAGAAGCATTAATGATAGCAGATCAAGTTCTCTGGTCTGTAGATGAAGGGAGATTTGTCATGTCATAAACCCTCACAGCCTGTTTTTCCAAGAATACACAAATAGGACATGCATAAATAGGAGGAGAAAATGAGAATTTGGGTAACTCTGGCATGATCTCAGAACAGAAGCTGCCTGTTCAGAGACCAGAAGGTTGAAGCCCCTGACAAAAAGATGATCACTGAGAAATATTGCAGTGGTAATGCCTGGGGACTTTAAAAATAGGGACGTCTAAAATGCAAATATAGTTTATTTGCAATGCTGGCAACATATCCAACTTCTGATGCCCCCAAACCCTCAATAAAATCATCAAGTACAGAAATGCCTTGGCTAATGTTACTTTGGCAAAATTGCAAGAATAGACTTAACACAGATAAAAAGAAAAGTCCCAAGAAATGGCATACACCAGAGAGATTTTTAAAGTCTGAGGAAAACAAGAAATCAAAGTAAAGGTGATTAAGAGAAACTTGTCATTTTGCAGTTGTTAGGGGTGAGGGTGAAGGAGGGGATTTCCACCAAAATGTACACATCAGCCAGTTGTTCATTGGTTTGCTATTGTTTATAGCATTAAAGGGCATAGAATATCTAGCCATCTGATACTTTGGTAATGCACATAAAACAGGTCTCTTACTCTGATGATTATAGCAAGCCCATGACATGAGGCAGATGACAAAATTAGAGACATTTAAATTATGCTTGCTTGTTTGTTTTATTGATTAGTTTCCATTAATAGATGAGATCATATGGTATTTGTCTTTTACTGCCTGGCTGATTTCACTCAGCATAATACTCTAGTTCCATCCATGTTGTTGTGAAGTGTAAGACTCCTTCTCTCTTTCTGCTGCATAGTATTCCATTGTGTATACGTAAGACAGCTTTTTGATCCATTCATTTATTGATGGGCACTTAGGTTCCTTCCAGCACTTGTCTATTGTAAATTGTGCTGCTGTGAACATTGGGGTGCATAGGTTCTTTTGAACTGGTGTTTCAGGATTCTTAGGGTATAATCCCAGCAGTGGAATTGCTGGGTCAAAAGTCCCATTTTTAGTTTTCTGAGGAAATTCTATACTGTTTTCCACAGTGACTGCACCAGTCTGCAATCCTACCAACAGTGTACTAGGGTTCCCTTTTCTCCACAACCTCACCAGTACTTGTTTGTTGATTTCTTTGATGGCCATTCTAAATGAAGAACAAACTGAGGGTAACCATAGGGTAGGTGTCAGGGAGATTTCAGGGGAAGGGTTAACAAGGAACAAGCATAAAAGACCAATGGACAAAGCAATTGTGGGTAGGATTGAGGGTGGGAGGTCAGTGTGGCTGGGGCAAGGGAGAGTGAGGGGAGTGAAGACAAATGTGCTTGAACAACAATAAAAAAGTGGACAAATAAAAAAAATGAATACATTATCTGCCAGAAAGGAATAGCAATGTGCATTGTTTTGACGCCTGTTACACAAGGTGTGGTTTGTTTGTTTTACATTTTTATATTTTTGCCTGAGGTGATAGGTAGAAAAATAACACAAGGGAGGGGAAAATTGAACAAGGAAGCTAAATATCTAAAAGGAGATTTGTACAAGACTAAGAATGAGGGCTACAGGAAGATGAATCAGACCACTAATAAATTTAAAGCACTGACCTCACAATTAGATAAG
>PVKM010030386.1:0-17306 GCA_004027735.1 Carollia perspicillata
TCCAGAGCAGCTCCACCCTGGCCACTTTCCTCTCAGTTCCCACCAAGGATTTTCCTTTCCATCTCTAACCTGCTGCCGCTCTCTCACAGAAGTTCTCTGCCAAATTGCCTTGCCTCCCAGTGACTGAAGCACCAATTTCCCTCCTTGAGCTGGGGAGCCCTGTGAAGAGAAAGACCATGTTGTACTAATGTCCCAGTCCTCAAAAGCACGCAGCAGAGTACTTCACACATAGAAGGCCCTCAGGAAGCACTGATGTTGGGTAAGGAAAGCTAGAGTTAGGGGAGAGACTGAGGGATGAAAATGGAAAAGCCGAGCCAAACTCAGAAAGTCAAATGCTTCCACCATCCCACTGGAATGACTGAGGCAGTCTCAACTCTTCCCCATTGCCTGGGAAGATGGAAGGAAGTATCCTCCAAGTCAGGGCCAGCTTGTCAAGGTCTGGCTGGCCTTGGGGAAGCTGGCTGTCTCCATCAATTTCAATTACAAAGCTCCAGCATCACAGGAGTTTGGGGATAGAGGAGAAAAGAGAGAAGGAACACAGTGAAACATGGCCAGCCCCACAAAGGCAGGTGGAAGGAAGTCTCAAGGAACATGTGAGCATTTTACAGATCACAAGCAGGTTGAGTTTGAGGGCAACCAAGGAAAGGCCCTTGGATTTCAGGAAGTTGTTTCTTGATTTTTCAACTCCTTCCAGAGAGGTGAGGCTAGAAGCCAAATGGCAGGGGGGCAACAGGGACTTGGGGAGTGAAGGGTCAGGACAAAGATTACAAATGTCCAGAGTGGCAGGGAATGAGAGCCATGGCAGAGGTGGGGGGTGTCTGTGTCAGACTAGGGCTCGGGGAGGGAGCAAGTGCTAGAGTTTTATTTTAGTGACAACCCTCTGGACAGGGGTTATGGTGGAAGAGGCCTTGAGAGAAAGAATCTGATGAACAGAGAGAAAGTATATTCTTCCTCTGAAATGGAGGGAAATAGGAAAGAATGGATATAGATTTGATTTGCTTCTGTGGATATCCCTCTCCCAAGTCAAGATGGTACATGGGGCGTGTGACAGGGATGGAGACCTTACAGTTACACCTTTGTAGTGTGAGCTAGTCCGTCACTAAAGAGAACAACCAGGCAGCAGCGCGAATGCATGCACCTCCATCAAACGGCCCTGGCAGCTCTAAACTGCCCATCCCAGGGCCAGGCCGCAGACCAGGGTCCTTCCTCGGCACATCTTTGACTTTAAGTTGGACCAGGTGCTTTTTCCACAGAGCCAGATTCAATGTTAAAGGTATTAAAATGGCCTTTGCCGAACGTGAAATGATGATAATAGATCAAAATTTGGGTTTTTCCATGTCTTAGCAAAAGAAAAAAATGCTCTTCCACGTGGGCATCCCTCTGCCACTGCTGCCCATGGTGTTTCCTATTCCTGCTTGTAAAATGAGTTACTGGGGACCATTGTTCTGAAACCAGTGTTTATGCACTTCCAAAATACCATTTCAAAAACTATTTTAAATGAAAGATTTTTCAGCACCCAAGGAAAAACATTTTTGGTTTGGGCTCCCTGGTTAGGATGTACAACCTCATGCCAACATTATCACCGAGTTGTGAATGGTTTCCTGTGAGGCCCACCTTAAAGAGGACTGGGAAGCCACCTCTCTCTCACTCGGCTATTTCCAAAAGGACCAAGTGGTGACTTCTGTGTGCACTGCTCTCCAGAGACGCCAGTGAGCAGGTCTGTGGTGGGAATTGAGCTCATGCAGCCCTGGGATCCCAGGCCTTTCAGACTGGAAGGAACTTTAGAATTTCTCTTGTCATCTAATCCGGATTGTTCTATTTTTGGCCCTTTCAAAAGGAGCAGATTTTTCTAAAGCCACGCAACCAACTACCGGCAGAGCCAAGACAAAAGTGAAGCCCAGTCTCCAACCCCCAGCGAGCCCTCTCCCATCTCTACTTGGCCCAGTTCAGTTTTATGGCAACCACCTCCTTCCCAATAGGCAAGCCTCAAGCCACACAACGGAAGCCTTGGCCCAGCAGGCTAGGCCTATCCAGTGGTGTCTGGAGTAGAGTGCCATTTTCTCCTTTGTGATAATGGCTGTCGCCTCAAATGTTTAATGCCTTCCTGAATGATTATATGACTCAGAGCGGCAGTGGCTGCAGCCTCTAAGTCCCTTCCCAGAGAGGCTTCTCTTAAAATGACTCAGGTCAGTTCCAAGGCCCAGGCTCTCGTAGACCACCTCAGCCTCCACGATTTCAACATGGCTTTCCTGAAGACACCTCCACTGCCTACTCCTTTCCTCACTTCCCTGTTCGCTGCCCACCCTCAGGAGTGGCATCCACTCTCTAGCGAACCAGACTTTGTGGGAATCTCAATTCTACCATCTAATTCTCATAGTAAGCTTTGAGGAATTGCCAACAATAACATGTCTAGGGCTGGCAGAGACCTAGCAGACTCACCTTAATACTGTGCCTACAGCCATAGTATTAAGGGATACTGTGGACAAGGCCACTTTGAGGGATGAAAGGAGAACCCAGGAAAGTTTCACAGAGAAGACATTTGAGCTGAGCCCTGAAGAATGAGTTAGAGGCAGAGGAAGGACCTTCCAAACAGCTCCCCGTCCCTAGTCCCAGAACCAACCCCAGGGAGTCAAGCAGGAGTGAGAGAGGAGAGTCACACAGGAGCTGGGGAGGACCCACCAGATGGCACACAGCTACTGTTTGGGGTGGTGTCGAAGCAAATATCTTTCCCGACTGGTGTGAGTTATGCCCCAGCTGAGAGTATAAGGTTATCTGTCCATTGACTATAAACTGAGATGTAATGCCTCAATGCCATTTAAGTTACTCTATTTTTGGATTAATTATCTTGTTTGGAGTTTGCAGAATAATTTACAGTTTCATGAAGCCCATGCCATAAAAAATAAAGTGTAAGAAATTAAAATGTAAACTGTTCTATTGACAAGGTTGACAGGTTATACTGACATTTCACTATCATCTGTGCCCTTGGCTCTTGATTAAAAGTAATGATGTAACCACTCACTGGCGCACATTATGATGAGGTGTTTAGCTGGAGATATGTCATGAGCCTATGTTTTTAAAGTTCATGTGTATCACTGAAATTAACATAAAGGAATCCAGAAACATTCTTTGTGGGAAAGGGCATTCATGTCAGAATCAGGAAGCCTTGGCTTTCCGCCCTGACTCAGCCCCTGGCACTGAGTGTCTCATCCCTGACTGCCATCCACTTCCTCATCCGTGGAAGGGAAATAGTTGCCTGAGGAGGGGAAAAAAGTAGAATAGATGGTTTCTAAGAACTCTTCCAGCTCTTCCATTTCTATGCCAAAATTCAAGGGATTCCTTTATCAAATGGTGGTCCGGAATGTTCCTTTCCATGTCTATCAATCTTGTGTATTATTTGCTTCTGAAACCCTGAATCCTTGTCATGCTAACATGCTCACTAACAAGCTCACCCAAGTTCTCAGGAACTCTTAGCATTGGGAGTTTGTTGACTCAGATATTAGTCAATGGCTAACAACCGTTGTCCCACTTCAGCTATTGCTAAGAAAGAGCCAGCAGGGCTGGGGAAGTGAGAAAAGCAGCTGGGTCTGAGCTGACTACAAATATGAGCTTGCTCACATGGTTAGTGGGAAGCTGGGAAGGAAGGTGGCTGAATCTGCCAGCACTGTGTAAGTCTTGGGGCCAGCAAGGGCATTTTCTGTCTTTCTTAATCCTCTGCCTCAGAAAGCTGCATAGAAAGGCAAGGACCATTCCTCATCCCCCATACTTCTTTCCATTGTTGGTGGCCTTTTCTGTCTGCTGGCTACTGGGCTTTTTGCCATCACCTGGGCTTCCTGGCTTAATGGCTTTCTGTTGAACAAATGAACACATACCCATCGCTGCCCCCAGCAAGACAAAGGCACTTCGTTCAGAACAGCTGTTGCCCAGCTGACAGATGCTCTGGCCTCCTTGCCCAACAGCCCAGCAGGCTGTTGACCCCAAAGGTGAAAGTTTCCATCCACCCATCCCCATCCCCCAGTTGGCCAGTTACTACCCAGGATCATCCAAGAATTTTGACATTTGTCTTTCCTCCCCTATTCCTGCCTCCTCAGCTCCTAGCAGCTGTTAGAACAGAGCTGTTCCCAAAGTGGCCTTTGATCAGATCAGCTGGAGATTGACAAAGACGGGTCACGTGGTCAGGGTTGCCTTCCCACAGCTGCTCAGATTCTACATGTGCAGACCGGAGTGTGCCTTTGCAAAGGCAAGGCTGTGAGGAGCCCTTGCAGGCACTTATCCACATAGAGGGTGCAGTGAGAGGCCCCTTTACAGGAATTTAGCTGAAAGTTGGCACTGAAAAAACAAGTGCCAGCTTTCTGGTTCATCATGACCTTGGGCTCAGTGATCGTCCTTTGCTCTGTAGTTTATGGCCCAGCTGAGGGAGAGAAGACCTTCACCAACATGCTCACCAGCTTTTAGAGTCTAGGGGAGCACCCAATCAAAAGGTCGTGGCGCCTAGAGGAAGTAGCATTGACTTCCTACAGGCCACTTAGAAGGTTCTGAGGAAGAGGCTGACAGTTGAGTGGGCCTGAGGAGGAGGTAGGATTTCACAGGGTGGAAACAGAGATGAGAAGGCTTTAATGTATGCGGCTGCCTGGGTGTGAAGGCAGGAGAACGCAGAGCCAATCTGAGCAGCAGGGAGGGTGGAACAGCAGCTGATGAGGCGGGATGGACCACACCACCACAAATACGCTCTTCCAAGCTCAGCATCGGTCAGCCTGCCTCAGAGTCCTGAGCCCACTCTGAGTAAAACTCTTTAGACCCTTTTCTTTAGAGAAATTCATGAAGAGGATTTTGAGGCAGAAGCGACCCCCAAGGAGTTCTTAAAAAGCAACTCCATGATTTCAACTGACTCCCTCCTTGTCTAGCCTTCTTGGAGTCTCTCAGCATTTTCTACATAAGTTGCTGAGTACTGTGTGCTTGTACCCCAAACCACGACTAACAGGCTCTGCAAACAGCCTCCTAGCTTGTCATTGAGACTATCAGAAATCACTTTGGTGCTTTTCAACTCTTTTCATAAATCATTTGCAGGGCAATAGAGATTTGAGTCACTGTGGCAGCTTCAAGTGACACTGACTCCTTGTTCCTCTCCCAATAATCAGGGCCAAGAGTTTCAGGAGTCGGACCCTAAAAGGCCTGCTCCCACCATACATCTCAGGCCCGGGGCCCAGAGCCCTGAGCCAGAGCCCGGCAGAGCCTGAGCAGCACCGCCACCAGCAACTTCTCTAGCTCTACACTGGGAACCAGCCCCTGCTGCTTTTCCTTCCTATAAAGAACAGCCTTCCCCCAAATTATGTCCATCTTCTGTACCTTTTTAGCATACCAAATCAGTGCAACTATTTTGTTTGTTTAGAAAAACACAAGAATATTTCCCTTAAGAAAATCTTCACCCCCAGAAAACCAAACTAATAGTGAGGGACAAACTGAATTGGACACAAATACGGTGAAAGGCCAGCCAAGTGTGACTGGGGAAGTGGCAGAAAGGAGAGAGCAGATCAAACATCCAAAGAGTGTGATACCACCAGAGATCAAACAAAAAATTGTTCTTGAAAGTTGTACAAGCATTTTTTAAAACAGTAGTATTTGGGTAATGATTTCCCTGCCAATGAAAAACTTTTATAAGATCTCTTACATGGTTTCCACAAAATGGTAGAGCTACAATTTTAAAATAGCAACAAAGGCGAAACTGAATTCAATATTTAAAGTGGAGATTCCTTAAATAAGTTTCCCCTTTTTCTTTATGTTATCCAGTTTCCCCTTTTTGACCACCTTTTTGTTATCAAGCAACTCACTGCCATCTCCCCCACCCAGTGTCAGCTCCAGTCCTCTTCCTTCTCATTCGTGCCCGCCTGCAGACTCTTCAAAACGTGTGCCCATATGTTTCCGCTGGCAGGCGTGCGCTAAACCGCAATCTGACAGTTTTGCAAATTTAAGTGAGCAGTCCTGAGCTCATTTATTCACTCTTTGGAGTCCCATCTCCTCATCTACTGTGAAGCGGCATTGCTCAAATGAGGGCATTCACTAGCTGAGAAACCTTGACTAGGCCCAAAGGCGTGTCGTTGGTTCCCCTTCCAAATCACAGATCCATAGAATAATGGGGTTGAGCGTCAGCCTAACCAACTTCAGAGAGCATTTGCTATTCCAACCCTGAGTTCTCAGCTTCTCACCAGTACCCCCTATAAACAATGGCCTAGGTTCATCTGGGCAATGCTGAGCAAAATATTGAAGCATGCAAGGTGTCATCCTTGATGTCGTCTTACTAGAGATCATGCCCAGAGTCTCCTTGGCCTCTCTCTCACCTTTCTCCAGCGACACAACACTCCAACCCCTCTACCCCCTAACTCCTGCAGATCACAGTCTTGGACTAAGGGTGTTTGTCGCCATAATTAGCAGCATCTCAGATCCCTGCCTGCCTATTAAGTTCCCTGTCATCCTTCTAACTCCAGCTCAAATGCGACCTCCTCTGGCAGGCCTTCCTTGATGCCTACTCTACGTCTTTCTTTCTTTTGAAGCCTCATGGCCCTTGGAATTGGATTTGCTCTGATACTTGGCACTTTCTACCATTAGGCAGTAAGCTCCTCAAGGGAAGGATCCATGTCTGATTCATCTCTGAGTCCCTTGCAAGGCTGAGCCCAGTGGACCCACTCAGAGGTGTGCAGGGATGGCTGAGGGAGGCACAAGGCTCTGCACATGGCTCAGCATGCTCCACCAGTAGCCAGTAGGCCGGAAGAAGCTTGGGCTGGGAGTCTGCCTCTTCCTAAGGCCGATCATCTTCAGTCCCACCCCTTCTCACTCCCAACCCGTTCCTGAAAGACCTTCTCTCTTTCACTGTCTTCAGCCAACTGTCACTGTGGGACAGAATCCTCTGGAAGGCTTCTGCTGTTAACAGCTTAGAATGTTGCTGCACCCAGAAGTCTTTGCACTGAACAGTGGTGGTGGGGGGGCAGAAACAGTAGGGTTGGAGGGAGTAAGAGTGAGATTGTCCACTCCATAATCATGTGTACTCCTATTAGAGAACTTAGGCATGACAGGCTGGACAAGGGAAGAATTTGGGGGATTGGGAGGGCTGTTTCTTGATACCCTTCAATTATAGCCCCTTAGTATTCTGAGCTACTTTCCTTCTCCTACTGCCTATGCCCTTTAAGAAATATATGTATGTCCTGGAACATAGTAGCCCTTAAATAAGTAGTAATCACTTTTATTGTTGTCGTTACTACTGAGTTAAGAACATAAGCAACATAGACACATGAAAACACACATAGGCCACCTGAAACACATGGGTGCTTGAAGGTGCCAAGTAGGAGATTTAGATGGGATTTCTTAGGAGAGTTTCTGAAGGGAAGTGTCAGGTGGGTTTTGAAGCATCTGCCTCCCTGGTGGTGGAAACAGTCTGAATGAAGATAAGGAGGTGAAACTCCACAGTTTGTGTGTGTACAGGGAATGGCCAATGACTGAAGAGAGGGCCCTTCTAAGAGACCAGCAAGTGGAGTTGGTTAGATGACAGGAGGCAGTGAGAGGGGAGAGAGTTGAAGAGAGTTGCAACTGCATGTGTGGGTAGGTCAGTTAGAAGAAATGTCCCTTGAGAGCCTGAAGACCCCAGGCTGAGTGTGGAGAAGTGGGGCCTAGGGTCTCAGGGAGAGAATGGATTGTGCAAGGCAGCAAATTCAAAGGAAGGGGCAGCAGGGTGCAGGATGCAGAGGGCGCTCAAATGAAAAGGGTGGGGTGGGGGGTGATGATGGTAATGGCAGTAGTACTTTCAGCCCTTCCAAGCTCACCAATTGTGGCAGAAAAGTTCAGAAATACATACAAGGCCAGGGAGAAAAATATAGGATAGGAGAAGGAGAACTCATGAGAAACCTTGACTGTTTGGGAAGGGCAATTCTGTTTAAAATAAATATTGACATTGTATTTACTTAATAATTTCAAAAAATAACATTTTTATTGTTTTTCTGGACTGGGAGATAGAGTAAGGGCTCAATAAATGTTGAGTTGAGGTTCGCACTTAGCCCTCTCCTTGGTGCTGGATTTGCACAGTGCATCCCTTGTCTGCGGGCTGTGAAAACCATCACTTTCTCCCTGACCATCTCCCTTTAGGTGCCAGCCAGGAAGTAAATCTTGCCATGACTTGTGCTTCTCTTCTTTCTGGCATCACCAAGCTAATGTTTGCTGCCAAGTTTTGAAGGGAATCAGCAGTCCTTTCCAGGAGTAAAACTCTCATCCTATTTTTTTTTCAACCCAAGTCATGTTGATAATGGTTTTCAGTGGGTGGTGAGATTACAGGAAATGTTTATTTTCTTTAAATTTTCAGCATTTTCCAAATAATACTTTCATAGTTAATTTTTTGTTTGTTTTGAAGAAAAAAAAGTCGATGATTGGAGTTATCACTCTTAGAAGCCTTCTAAGAGAATCCCCCTACGTCCTGAAATTCTCAGTGACATGGCAACATCTCTGTGGCCTTCAAGAGAAAATTCTCAGCATAATATTCAAATTTTTTAAATTTATTTTTAGCCTTGGCTGGTGTGGCTCAATGGATTGAGTGCTGGCCTGCGAACCAAAGGGTTGCCAGCTTGATTTGCAGTCGGGGCTCATGCCTGGGTTGCGGGCCAGGTCCCCAGTTGAGGGCACATGAAAGGCAATGACACATTGATGTTTCTCTCCCTCTCTTTCTCCTTCCCTTCCCCTCTCTCTAAAAAAAATAAATAAAATTTTAAAGAAAGTAACATTTATATTTAAAAAGATGCACGAGCAGAAACTCTACGAGGTGAGCTTTAGGGTTGCATTTCAAAATAGTTCACTACCTCCCAGTGGCTGCTTCTCTTCCTTTCAATGTAGGATGTCACCCATGTTTATCAACTCTTTAAGGCATTACAGAGTAATGTGATTTTGGAAGATTCCTGACAATATAATTATAAGGGTAGGGCCTTTATCATAGGACTAGGAGAAACTCAGGTAGCAGAGAAGAATGCAGAAAATAGTCATGTTGTTGCAATTGTCTCAAAATCAAATTCAGACAATATGAACTTAACACTTTAAGCACAAGGTGATGCTCACTGCCCTCCACTGCTGTCTTCACACTCCCACCCTCTGTCATCTCTTTCTGTGTCCACTACACACTCTCTACTGGCCTGCTGATGGGTCTTCCATTCACTGATCCAAACTTTACTGAGCACCTAGTATGTGCCTTTCACTGTGCCTTGGCTCTGAGCAAGAAAAGTGGACGTGACAAATCCCTGCCCTGAAGAGCCAATGAGCCAAGAAGAGGCAGCTCATTGGCTCCTCAGTGCCAAGGTCTCAATACAGCAGATGGCTGCTGGTACAGAGGCATGTTTAAAATAAATATTAAATAGCAGCAGATGGCTGCAGAGTGTTAGTGAGCACCAAACCGACAGCTCCAATCTCCCTGTGGGGAAGAAGATGGGGAGGAAATAAGGGAAAGGAGTGACAAAGGAGGGAAAACGTGCATAAATTCACTGGGTACACTGGGGAGGGGCTGTGAGCGAGGAGCTAGGGTGGGGAGCCAGAGAGGAAAGCCAGGGAGCCACATGAAGAGAAGGGCTCAGGAATGACGGAGAGAGTTATCTCAGACCTATTCTGCCAAAATGTTAAATGAAAGACTGAGCCCCATTGACCTAGGACATGAGCAGGGTCAAGGTGGTCATAGGCAGAACTCTGAGATGGACCCCAAGATTCCAGCTTCCTGGGAAGCTGTGCCTATATAATCCTCCCCATTTAAGAATGAGCAGGTCTTGTGCATATGATATAACTTCACAGATGTGATTGTTACCTTATGTGACAGGAGGGATTTTGTAGATGTAATCAAAGTCCCAAATCACTTGACTTTCAGTTAATTAAAAGGGAAATTGTCTTGGGTGGGTCTGAACTAACCAGATGAACCCTTTAAAACACAGGGGGCAAACACAAGGCCCATGGGCCGAATCTAGTCCCCCACACTGTATTATCCAGCCCAGCACCTTGTTTCTACCCGGTGGCAGCACTGAGCTCCTTGCCCCTAGCTAAGGAGTAGTTACATTTATACAGTCCCAAAATCACATTCAGGCCTTTGAAGGCAACCACGGGGCTGAGGTGGCCCCTGGTAAAAATGAGTTTGACATTCCTGCTTTAAAAGGTTCCAGGCCTTCCTTCAACATAATGTTGACTATAAACTGTAATTGAAAAAAATTTTTTTAAATGTTCCAAGCTTTCCCAGAAGTCATAGTGATTCCAAGCAACAGGAATGCACATGGCCTTGAAGAAACAATCTGCCATGTTGTGGAGAGAGCCACATGGCTGGTGGCCTTTAGGAGCTGGAACTGAATTCTGGCAATAAGCAGTGAGCTTGGAAGGAACCCCAGGCTTCAGGGGAGATTGCAGCCGTGGTCAACACCTGGCTTCTGATCTTCTGAGACCCTGAGCAGAGAACCCAGCTAACCCATACCTTGACTCCAGGTTCACATAAGGTAATAAGTTTATGTTGTTTTAAGCCACTAAATTTGTGGCACTTTGTCATACAGCAGAAGGAAATTGATACAGTGTGTAACACAGGGAATAAATGTTGAAGGCAGAGGTGGAGGTAAGATCTGAAGTCCTATGAGAAGCTGGGATGCAGAAGCATTCTAATCAGCTGGAGTCATTCAGTGAGAGGTGCTGAAATACGAAGTCAAACAAAGGAGGCCTCCCCTCCTGCGAGGGATCCCCGTGGCAAACATTAAACCCATAAGTCATTCCTTTGCAGGAGCAATGCTTGGGTGAGTGAGAGGTGCCTGCCGCAGCCAGGTGACTGCTCCTGGCCCAACGAACAATTGGCAGAGGGAACAGAATTCAGACAGAGATGAAATTGGTATCTTAGGGAAGCATCAATAATGTGTTTTAAGTCAAAAGCACAGACTTCACTTTTGTCCCTTGAAACTTGGCAGGATTTTCCCCTGAAGTTTGGTTATTTCCTAGAACTTTCTTCCATGTTGTTACTTGCTACCAAGGGCACAAAAACAAACTCCCCCATTTTGTGGTGCATTCTCAGTTCTTTCAGAATATGGGAAAAGTGTAAGGGCAGACAGTTTACTTTTCCTTCAAGAGGGCCAATATTTGGGTTTTCTTTCTTTTTTCTTTTTCCTCTATTAAAAATATTTTTGGAAGGGTCACATCAGTTTCTTTTGAACTGGTGAATCATTTCAACATCTGAATCATTTTAAAGGGTTCAGAGGGACAATTTCCTTCACACTGAAAATAATTGAAAGTTGTATAATATGCAAAGGAAGGACAAATAACTTTAAAAAGAAAACGCTCCATGTCTTTTTTTTCTTCCTTGTAAATCTGCTGGAAATAATAAGACATGTTCAGCTAGTCTTCAGTTGGTTCTTCAGTTGATTGCCGTATATTTTAGTTGTAATTCCAGCTTGGTCCTGGGGGAAGGTGAGTGTAACATCCACCTACCCTGCCACCATCTTGGATCACAATAAAACATTCTTAATGACAAAGTTATCTTTATATGAAGTTGCAGAGCTTCAGTAGATTGTGCAATAGAATATTCTGTCTCTATTTTGAGAGAAAAGTATGGCACAGTGGTTCTGTCACGCCAGCATGTGAAAGCCATTAGAAACATGTAAAGACAATTAGCAATCAGGATGGTATGTGGCACAAGACAATCAAAGGTGTGATTGCAGAGGAAGGAGGAACTGCCCACAGCCCGGGAGACTGAGCTCGAGTTCGTCTTTGAAGGAAGGGTGATCTCCCATCGGTGATGATGACTGAGAGGGGGGCTGCTAACATAGGGCAAGAAAAAGCTGGGAAGGTGGAAGACTCTGGGCATATCCGTGTAGCAATAAGTAAACCAGTTGGGTGGAAGGTGGAATTCACAGTGGGAACCGATGTTCGGAAAAGCAGGCAGCTATGAAAAGTTTTGATTACTTGCTTGAGTTATACTCCAAGGGGATACAGACTTAGAGAACCCGAATCTGGCTTCCCAGTGCACCTCTGCCTCTCCCATGAGCCCCCAGATCGCACTATCAGTGGTAGGGTCTCTTTTCAAAATGACCCACTTGTCACTTGGAAAACTGCTGTGGCTCTAGTGGTGTGAGACGGGGACATATTTAGAGTCCAAAGTCTTAGAGTCAGATGCAGTGGAAAAAACAGAACCCATACTCAGGAGGTCTGGGTTCTAGTCTATGTGTAGCTTGTTAAGCCCTTGAGAAAATCATGTCACCCCTGAGTCTCAGTCTCCTTGTCTACCATCCAGGAATCACAAAGCTTATCACACAAGCTTGCTGGATAGGCATGAGGATGCTGAGTCACCCAGAACACCCTAGCTGACACATGGTATCTACCTGTGCTAGCTAAATGACTGGCCCCTGTCCTTCCTCCCCCTTTTTATCTCCTTTCCCAGTTTCAACACTCTAGCATTACTTCAGTGTAGAAAGAGAAGGTAAGTGCTTTCAAACAGAAAAGGCTGCAAGGGTAGGCTGGGGAAGATCTTTTGTCTTCCTTAGGAAGGATTATCTCTTCAGCAGGTGGCCTCAGCTTCTCCTACCCTACTTTTTTTTTTTTTTAATTCTCACCCAAGGATACGTTTTTACTGATTTTAGAGAGAGGGGAAGGCAGGCGAGGAGTGGTTGGGGGGAGAAAGAGAGAGAGGCACAGAGAAAGAGAAACATTGATGTGAGAGAGAAACATTGATCAGTTGCCTTCTGTATGCACCCTGACTGGGGATCAAACCCACAACCTTTTGGTGTATGAGATGACACTCCAACCAACTCAGACACTCTGCCAGGGCTTTTATTCTTACTTTAAAAAAATATCACTTCCATTCTTTTAATACTTTGAGTACTACTCTTGCTACTCTCCATGTCTTCATTTCCCTTTTGAATTCTGGAGCTCCAAACCAGACTGTGTTTCCAAAAACTATGTTTAATAGGTGAGAAGATTGTTACATGGACTAGTTTGGCATTTTGTAGAGTGTACAATACTCAAAGTAGCACTTTATATATTTTGTAGAGGTGTTTTGCTGTTGATTCCCCTCAGAGGAGACAATAAAAAGTGTTTTCTAGAACCCTGGCCAGGTGGCTCAGTTGGTTGGAGTGTTGTCCCATACACCAAAAGGTTGCAGGTTTGATTCCGAGTTGGGGCATGTATGAGAGGCAACCGATGGATATTTCTAACATTGATGTTTCTCTCCCTCTCTCTCTCCCTTACTCTTGCTCTAAAATAAAAATTTTTAAAAGTCATATCCTCCAGTGAGGATTAAAAAAAGAGAAATGCCAAAAATGTTTTCTACAAAGTTAAAGCCCCAGAATTGGGCTGGGAAATGCTCTCTTATAATGTGCTGTGATTCTGGGCATACAAGAGGCATTGAGAAAAATTTCATGTTTAGATTCTAAATTTCTAGTCCAATGTCTTGGTATTTCACTGGATTGTGAGTTCTTTTAGGGCAGGTACCATGTTTTAGCCATTTTTATTACCCCAGAATAGAGTACCTGGAGGTATCCAATACATCTTGGTTGAGTGAAGATCTATATCAATATCTACCCAAAATGAGGCAGAAAACTTGGATCCATAGACTCCTGGAACCTAACATCACCAGACCAGGAGATATACGATTTCAAAATGCAGGTTCTATCGGTGGGCCTCTGACAATAAAACCTAGGGTAGCAGCAGCCAAAAGATGTGGATGGCAAGTGTGATGCTAGACTTCCAGCTCCAATCAAATGAGGGAGCACACTGTACTCTCTGTCCCACTGATTACAACTAAACACTCAGAACAAAATACCAAAAAAAAAAAAAAGCAGTTAATTGAGAACTCTGAAAAACAAAAGCAGGTGGATTGGGAAGAGAGATCAATCCTCTGAATGACCAATGTGATGACAGTGACTTTCCTAGAGTTTTTCTCCTGGCTTTGATCCAAGAGTGAGCTGAATCATGAAACTGCACTGCGATCATAGATTCAACAACTGCAAGAAGCAGCTGAGCTTTCTAGCCGGGTGACCTGGAAATGGGGCCCTGGTAGGCCAGAGAGTGTGGGGGAAGTCCTTGTTCTTTGTCCCCATTTATTTTTCTGTCAGATCTGCCTCATGGTCAGATGTAGCCGAGACAATGCTGCCACCACCGCTGCAGCAGCTTGGGCACCTAAAATGCCTTAGAGAAACTTGTGCCACTGGATACAGGAACCTAGAAAAGGTCTGCCGCTATGTGAAGAGTATGAAGGGGGTTGTGTTTTCTCTTTTCTCCTGCCACTTTGCCCTGAGGGCTGGCTCAATATCATGAAAATTTGCTACACCATCAGTGACTAAAACTCTGAGAGAGATCGACATCTTCCTAGCCAGGAGATGGAGAAAGGGGATCCAGGGAGCTGAATAATGTGAAGGGATCTGCAGAGGAAAGAGTGGGAGAAAGGGGTTCCATATATAAACCAACATACATCCTGGGCTGACCTCCACGCTCTGCATGTGCAGAACACATGCAAATAGCATAGCAAAGTACTTGAAACCTGCCGTACAGGGGAATCACTGCCTGCAGAAAGTGAGGCAGAACTTGCAGTCTGAACTGAACTGGTTTGCTTGCATGTGTTCACAAAGCAAAGCAAAATATTAACATGCTCTGGCTTTCAGAGGACCCAAAGTCTCCTAACATGCCTTTAAAAATGCCCAGGACACACTTCCAGCCGAGATGGAGGCACAGGTAGATACACTTTGCATCCTCACACAACCAAAAGAAGGACAACAACAAATTTAAAAACAAAGGATAACCAGAACTGCCAGAAAATTGAACTGTATGGAAGTCTGACAACCAAGGAGTTAAAGAAGAAACATTCATCCAGACCAGTAGGAGGTGCAGAGACAGGCAGTGGGGTAGAGAGGACTCGTGCCAAGGCAGTGGCTGGAAGACCTGGGCAGGCGAGGTGGTGGCTGGCAGACTAGACAGTCCCACATTTGTGTGTGGATAAACCAGGAAGAACAACTGGGGAGTGAGATAGACCACGCAAACCAGGGTTCCAGTGTGGGGAAATAAAGCCTCAAAACCTCTGACTAAAAAACCTGCGGAGGCTGCCGAGGCGGGAGAAACTCCCAGCCTTACAGGAAAGTTCACTGGAGAGACCCACAGGGTCCTAGAATGTACACAAAACCACCCACCCAGGAATCAGCACCAGAAGGGCCCAATTTGATTGTGGGTAGCGGGGAAAGTGAATGAAAGCAACTGAGAGCTGAGCAAACAGCATTGTTTCCTCTTGGATACCTCCCCCATACACAGAATCGCAATGCAGCCACCTGGATTGCCCCGCCCTGGTGGATAACTAAGACTCCTCCCCTTACTACATAACAGTTGCACTGAGACAACAAAATATGGCTTAAATGAAAGAACAGATCAAAGCTCCAAAAGTAGAATTAAGAGTTGAAGAAATAAGGAACCTATCAGTTGCAGAGTTCAAAACACTGGTAATCAGGATGCTCACAGAAATGTCAATGGTCCCCAAATAGAGGAAGAAGTGAAGGCTATGCAAAGTGAAATAAAGGAAAATGTACAGGGAACCTATAGTGATGGGAAGGAAACCGGGACTCATATCAATAGTTTGGAGCAGAAGGAGGAAATAAACATTCAAACAGAACAAAATGAAGAAACAAGAATTCAAAAAAATGAGGAGAGGCTTAGGAACCTTTGGGACAACTTTAAATGTTCCAACATCCAAAACATTGGGGTGCCAGAAGAAGAAGAGGAAGAGCAAGAAATCAAAAACTACTCTGGCCAAGATGGAGGCGTAGGTGGAAATACTGTGCCTCCTCGCACAACCAAGATTAAGGACAAAAAAGATTTACAAACAATAACACAACCAGAACACAGAAAATTGAACTACGGAAGTCTGACAACCATTCAACCAGACTGGTAAGAGGGACGGAGTCGTTAGTCGGCGGAGAGGGAACAGCAGGAAAAGGCAGTGGCTGGCAGATCCGGAAGCATCGGGGAGCATAGGTGCATGGAGCTTGCAGACCCCAGACATGGGGAGGAGACAAGCAGAGCACATATGGCACACAGTGTGGTTGGCCGACCGCGGACACACATTCATGCCCAGATAAACTAGGCAAGAGCAGGCAGTGAGATGGTCCACACAGCCCAGGGCCCCAGCGACAGGAAATAAAGCCTGAAAAACACCCATTGAAAAGGTGCCGGGAGAGACTCCCAGCCTCACAGGAGAGGTTGTTGGGAAGACCCACAGGGTCCTGGAGCGTGCATAGGCCCGCCCACCTGGGAACCAGCGCCAGGGGGGCCCAGTTTGCTTGTGGGAGGCAGCAGAGGGGACGCAAATCAGAGAGAGCGTGGAACAGGTGCCTTTGTTCCCCCTCTGACCCCACTCCCACCAGACTGCATCACAACCCCGAGACTAGGTTGCCCCGCCCTGGTAAACACCTAAGGCTCTGCCACCCATATGTAACCTGAGCAAATATGACTTGAACAGAGGAACAGCTCAAAGCCCCAGAGCCAATACTTTTAAGTGACCAAGAGATAGTCAACCTATCAGATGCACAGTTCAAAACACTGGTAATCAGGATGCTCACAAAATTGGTTGATTTTGATCACAAATTAGATGAATAAATGAAGGGGATGATAAGTGAGATGAAGGAAAATGCACAGGGAACCAGTAGTGATGGGAAGAAAACTGGGACTCAAATCAATGGAGTGGACCAGAAGGAAGAAAGAAACAACCAAACAGAAAGGAATGAAGAAACAAGAATTCGAAAAAATGAGGAGAGGCTTAGGAACCTCCAGGACATCTTTAAACGTTCCAACATCCGAATCATAGAAGTGCCAGAAGGGGAAGAGGAAGAGCAACAAGTGGGAAACTTATCTGAACGAATAATAAAGGAGAACTTCCCCAATCTGGCAAAGGAAATAGACTTCCAGGAAGTCCAGGAAGCTCAGAGAGTCCCAAAGAAGGTGGATCTAAGGAGGAACACACCAAGGCACATCATAATTACATTAGTCAAGATTAAAATGAAGGAGAGAATTCTAGAAGCAGCAAGAGATAAGGGGACAGTCACCTACAAAGGAGTTCCCATCAGACTGTCAGCTGACTTCTCAAAAGAGACCCTACAGGCAAGAAGGGGCTGGAAAGAAGTATTCCAAGTCATGAAAGGCAAGGACCTACATCCAAGATTGCTCTATCCAGCAAAGCTTTCTTTTAGAATGGAAGGGCAGATAAAGTGCTTCCCAGATAAGGTCAAGTTCTTGGAGTTCATCATCACCAAGCCTTTATTATATGAAATGTTAAAGGCACTTATCTAAGAAAAAGA